>JAQGAU010000447.1:0-28023 GCA_034698045.1 Paramacrobiotus richtersi
GTCGTTACAACAGAATTTCTCACATCGAACAGGTCTTTACATGCTGTACTTTCGTGTCTGTGTTGTCGCCGTTTTGATATGGCCTATGAAGACGTTTATGACTATGTTTGGTGCTATGGTACTTGCGATGTTTACCTGATAATGCATGAATGAGACTACTACTACCGACGGAAACAGTTGTTTGATATTAAAGCCTGACGAAGACGTTCACTGTCTGGTCTGTTCAATGTCCGTCTACATGTACTACAGTACATCTACATGTCCGCATGTAAAAATCGAATATTATCCCACTTCACTGCAAATACCATCGTAAAGCAAATCACAAATAATAAGAATCCATGACGACCCAACATTCAACTGTGCGTTCTGCTATACAGATAAACATAAGTACAGTGGTAAACAGAACTAACTATGCTGCCAGTGAATTCAGAGAATGCATCTCGAAAACCATTGCGTAAAATCAAGCAAAACGTTATTTTCGAAACTGACATTTTCACGGGTCTTTTTGGAGTTTTTATTGTGTCAACTTTGCTTCCGGGCTGTTGGAAAATAATGCGGACGTGAAATAATTTAGTGATGTGCTCTGTATTAACGCGCGCTATCATGTTACTTCATAAAACATATTATTTGATACTCATAAATCAAAGAAAATATTTGCCGCCCAACAAAGCTGCAGGTACATTACCGTACATAGGTAGGTAGGTATTCATAGGTACATATGTAGGTATGCAGACTTTGTACGTAGTGCGACTGCGGATAACATGAAAGTAATCGATGCTAAGTAAATTGATATTAATCGAAGCAATGGTTTGTTCTACAAGTGGAAGACATAAAGAAAGAACAGCATGGAGGAGTCCACCGGGTGGACACAATGAAGACGTAACTAAATTTTATGGGGTAATTTGAAAAGTTAGCAAGCTCGGATAATGTACCAAGAAGTTAGGAAAGGGGGCAGGTTATTATGCGGCAGGCCGCCTCCCGCGGTGAGACTAGTTAGCTTCTTTTGGTTCCCTCCACTCTGTCCGCCATCGGTTCTGTCGCTCACGGAACTGGTGGCTAGTTTGTTTATGGTGAGGTATGTATTTCCGTAATTCGGTCCTGACCACGATGGGATTTCGTGACTGTGTAAGGGCATTTCATTGATGGTCAGCACATGGTTTGCTTCCCCTCCACTCTCGCCGACAACAGGGTACTCGGAACTTCCGGCGCCCATGGGAAACCTTCCCCGCAAATCGGGTGTATTTGTCTCTGGATATAACATTGCGGCCAGCAGCGGATATGTGGTATTACTGAAAGGCGACCCATCACAAAATAACCAACAGGAAGATGTCACTGTTTGCTGATGGTATGCCACAATGGTTCCTATAGGGACCATTTCGTACAGCTTACTCGATAACCTCGCCATGTTCTGCTCGGTTTGATTGAGGCTTCTTTTGATTCGCTGTATTTCCATATCGAATGTGTTCCTGTTTATTGCAGGAACATTAACAGCTGACGACAGGTCTCCCGACTTTGAACTGCTCCAGGTGGTCAGATTTCCCAGAACGATATCGGAAGACAGTCTGCTTAAGTTGAGGCAGTGAAGCATGATCGGTTTGATAACAAACTTATCCCCATTCCAGTACACCATGCCATCAGTGTCTTTCAACTGCGCGCGAACGTGACTCCAGTCGACCTGTGGCTGCATTTCTTGTACGGGTTTGATTCCTTCCAGTGTGCTGAAATTGCTCCCGATTTGGAAGAAGGCTTTCATCCATTTATTACCGTTGCCGAGTAATTCATTTAGACTCTTGATTTTCTCATCTGGACGAATAGTTCCAGTGGGCCAGTAAACGCTGTTCCACTCTTCATCGGCAAAGTCCGCTGTGGTCGTTACATTGGGGTGAACAAGGCGAATGAGTCGGTTGACTGCGGTGTACAACTGATTTTCACTGACGAACTCTTCGTCGGGGACGAGTGTTTCTAAAAGGCTATCCAGCACTTCGCGCACCATGTGTCGGAGCCCGGTATATTGCATGCAGACCGTAGGCTGCCTGGCAAATCTCTGTTTAATAGTTTGGAACACTTCTGATGCATCAAATGCGCTCGTGTTTACATAAACTGCACGTTTACTGCGCACAGGGTTTTTGAGCGCATAGGACATTTCCAACCCGAAAAGAAACTGATCCTGAGGATTCTCAACAGCGCTCTTAATGGTGAGACATTCAGTTTCTGAAGAGCAAATAATTCGACCTAGAACAACGGATGGCTGGTGCGTGATTGGGATCCACTGATTCATGACCTTGATGGGAATTGTGTTATCGGTCACATCTATTCGGACGCTGTGGAACGGAATCAGGCGAGGTCGTTGTCCGATTGAACGGTTCATTTTGAACAGCTCCGTTTGAATAATATCCTGATATTCCCCATCCCACAGTTTTATAGAAACGGCCTCGTAGCTGTGATGGTTGTTGTTGCTGATGATGTAGCTCGAATTGGGGATAAATGTGCAAGCCGGGGCATAGTAAAACTGCGCAGAGTGCTCTTCGGAGGACTCTTCATAAACTCGAACTTGGAATTGGTTGTAGGGAATGGTAATATACGCGGTGGAAAGGTCAAGTGCACTGCCTGCAAAAACTTTGTTCGATACAATTAACAGTTCGATAGAACGAATTGAACAATTCTATACAATTAACAATTAGAAAAATCAAGAATGCAGCGATACCAAGACCAAGATTCTACGATTACATAAGTCGCATAACGATCACGAATGTTTTTTAAACAGCAGTCTGGTAGCTTTTATTCGCGTGGTATTTCTATTCACCTGTTAAAGCTTGGAGAGAAAATGTACATTCTATCCTCTCCCAGCTAGATAAGCCACTTATGTTTGATGAACTGAGTCGCTTCGAATAAGTGTAAGGCTTAAGTCGCTTTAAAGCCAAAGAAACAGCAGTTCTAGAAACTGCGAATTGTAACTGTACCCACGTGAAGTAAACACAAATCTGTCGCCAAATAAAAATCCAGAAACTCTTAAAGCTTAAATGCGTTCCCACTAAAGCGATTGCGAGTTGGATATGCGACTAGCCTACTACTACAGTTAAGGCCTTAGAGATGGTGCAAATCCACATGGTTAGCCGAACCGCTCAACTAATTCTTATGTTTCTAAGCAAATTCGAATTTTTGGAATCTGTCCTGCCATGTAGTTTTTTCGGTGGAGATTTCAGCAATATCCTCCAGCGTTGGGTGTTAAAATTTGCGATTCCAAAAAATTGCAAGGGTAATTTTAAATTTTATAGAAGGTACTTCCATGAGACAACGAACAAAAACATACCAAAACAACGCATCACTCCGCAGCATAAAAATACTCCAAATACGAAGCCGTTCATTTCGGAAACCAGGCACGTTACGAGTGTACTCTTCCTTGTTAAACGAAATTCCAAAGTAATCAACAAATTAAACGAGATGTCTTGTTGCTGGCAGCGGTTGTGTAAGCAGCTATCTATATATATATAAACATATGCAAGTGTGCGCTTATGCGTTCCCAGGCGTTTCAACGTGAAAGATGTACCACACACAGTCTGTGTTAATTATCAGACAAACTTCAAGCTTGCTGTAGAAAACGGGTGCGCCGGTTTTCATTATCATGAAAGATCTTTTTGAAAAGGGCTATAATTATTGTTATCGCGACGTGACATCCACCATTAGTGATGCACTTTGCAACGACGAGTAGAAGTGTATATAGCTCATGTATGGAAGCACTTCGATTTATGTGTGGGACCGGAGTACATTATGCTGTCTAAAACAAAGAATACGTAATATTCGCTGGTTCACAACGTGAGAAGTTGTTGTACAGCCTGCGATAACGCTGCAAGTTCCAGCTGTGCTTTTGTACGCGGCTTATAACACATGACGACTGTAAACTACCGCCATAACAACAAAGGTAAAAACTACTAGTGGTTTGTCTGCTGCGCGGGATTGTTGACATTTTGCTGCATAAGCAGTTTACCAAGCGCAGAAACGACGCCGCTCACTAGTAATTACACAAGAAGGGCATAATGCTCGGCCTCCATTATCATTATTCTGGAAAAATAGACTGCTAGACAATATGCTCGCAAATCAATCTGTAACATGCGCAGGCTGTTCTAAGTACATTTGCCAGGTAAAATTAATACCGTCGCGACAGCGGACTGTACTGACAGCAACAATCTACACGCGGTACAATGGTACATTAACGTAGTTGATGATCTAATAGCGCTGCCCTGACGCATGCGGCGCGGTTAAGGGCTATTCCAATCGAGGAATCTCCGTGGCGTGCACTCTCGAGCGCGAGTGTTCTGCTTGTGAGAGCGTCACAATGTGATCGTGAGGCCAAATGCCGATACGGGTTCGTAATCGACGGAACAGCCGAAGATACCCCTTTTTCGCGGTGCTCATCAGGTCCGTCATCCAGAAGTATGTGAGGGAATTGGTGGCGCTACTTCCGTGCGCGAGAGTTAGGGCCATATAGCCGTACCATTTGGGGAACACGATCCAGTTGCGGGCCACGGCGAACGTGGCAATCCAGATCCAAGATCCGAGGAATACGAGAAACACCTTAAACAGCGCCTTCACCAGACGGATTTCGTCCTTAACGGTTTCCACTTGTTTGTTCTTAGTTGGTTCTTCTTTCTCCTCTGAAAATTTCAAATCGCACAAACTTGAGTCGACTTATCATTAACTAATAATAGATACTACATTGCACAAGCTGCTTTTTTACTCTGTTTTACTTTTTACTGAAACAAAAGCGTTTTCGAGAACCTGGAAAACTCTTACTTTCTACAGCGCCCAAACTCTTCCCAGAGGAAACTTTGGATTTTCTTCCGGTCAGGGCTTTTCTTCCAGCACGGCTTTTACGGATGCGCAAGTAAATTTGAAAGTATGCGAAGAAACTGATGCTCATTGGAGTGAGAATGGCGACTATCCCATAAAAGACGGAGTACGACCAAACGCCGACGTCGGCGGTGCAAACATGAAGATCGGCGGCGTAGATTGTTTCGCCCCATCCCACGAACACCGGCATATGGATGGTGTGCCCAATAACCCATAGCAGAACTATCATTATTCCGGTGCGAAATGGTGTAAACATCTGGCGATACAGGCCATAATGACAGATGCAGGCATATCTGCAAAAAGTGCACATGCGTTGAATTAATGATTGCGGCATTGTGAGAGCAGTGCAGCGGTGCTTTGATGGTAATAAACAAGTCTCGTGTGCCAGGTGAAAAACTTCCCTAATGTGAGACTACATGCCGCTACAATGTGACTGTGACGTTAGTTGTGCGTGGCTGACCTTTCCATGGCAATAGCCGCGATGCACCACATGGAGCCGGCACAAGCTGAGGCGCAGATTGTGCCATCCAGTTCGCAAAACCAAGGATACCGGCGGAATAGATCTGGTCCTGTCAGCGTTACTATAAGAAAACGTAGCTACATTTGATAGAACCGCAAGCTACATTCTTCTGTCACAGGAAAGGTAGACAATGTAGCGCTTGGCACAGATATATTCGGAGATGCAATAACAGCGGGAACTCAAACTGAGAGCAAGACATTTCGAAAGAGTAATGGTCAGACCCCTTTCTGGATTACATATGTGAGATGTGTCTGTTGAACAGCTGGTTTGAAACACTTGAAAAACCGATAATGACTAGCATCTCTTTACTGTCTGTCATGTTTTCCGAGAAACTTTCATGGAAATGTGAACGCCTGTCGCGCGTCAAATATCTCTCGTACAAGATTCGATATCACCGTATCGATTCCGGTATTCGACTGAAAGGTCACACGACATCTGCCGATCATTTAGGAATATGACCACAACTTAAGCCTTCGGTGTTTATTGATTTCGAATATCAGTTTAGTAATCGGTAGGACATTCTCTGTATCTGAAAGTGTAAGCTGGGAATAACCAAAGAATTTTTAACAAATTAAGAGAACTGCTCAAATAGAGCTGAAGGCGCTTGAGCTTGTCAGGACAGATTATTGAATCGCAATTCTTCCAAAAACTTACTAGCAATATTAATCGGAATGATCACTGACGTCACCACCAAGTCCGCCAGTGCCAAGTTGCCAACGAAAGCGTACTGAATCTGATGTAGTTCCGGAATAATCAGGAGCGAGGCGATCACCTACAAAAATTAATCATTAAGTATACTTACATGATTCATGAAAAACAGACACGCACAACTTATTCTGTATGGAAAGAGGGTGCGCTACGGGAGACAAACCATCACGAGGGTGTTTATGCTTAATGAGGCTTGCATAAGTGGCAATATGTCTGTTTACGAGCTCTGGTTATACACCGGCCATATTTATTGGTTATCTAGATTCTAAACGGCCACTTTCATTACAACAAGGCGCGCAAAGAGCCATCACCGCGCATATAAGATTTTTAAAATTTATTTATAGTAACCGGCAACTATCAGGTCGGCCTCGGGAATTTGGGATGCGTTTATTTAGTGCTGCTTATTCTCGCAAAAACCAGTCAGTCGCCATTATAATTCCAATGTCGATAGCACTAGTTACTTTTTCGTGTGCAACCAAGCGCACACATAGGCAAAAAATTATGACCATGCAATATTCGCGAAGAAAGAAATTACGGAACAATTCTGATGCCAAAAGAAGTACAGTGCTAGGGAGTTTATTGATTACAGTGACCGTGAACCTTAACCGCGCCATTGTTCCAGAAGGTCATCGACTTTCAGCACAACCTCCGAATCAATATACTGTCATCATCACTGGGAAGAATATCAGTCACTGTATTGATCAGAAGATAATGAAGATTCATTAGGAAAATCGGCTGGGAAACAATTGAGAAACGAAAAAGTGTTCAATAGCGGAAAAATCGAAACTTTTCGTTATCAAGTTCTTTAACGCTTGCACCAAACAGCTATCAAGTTGTTGAGTCAGTTTCCGCGCCAATAGCATGCTCAACCAACGCTATACTTCTGAGAACCATCAAGCTCACTTCCGAACGGTTTTAAAAAATCTTCGTTTGAAACTGAGAGAACACGTCAAAGAATCTCGTTTGTGACTATGTCTCGCAAGTACAATGCGATAACGCAGTATAGCAAATAACATTCCGCATGCACATTGCAAGACAAATTAGACTTTTATTGGTTGTTAGTGCCACAACCTGATTGTAACTTACCACAGTATTCGCGAAGGATCCAAAAATCCCCAAAAAGCCCATGATGCCAATGAAGAAATAGTTCAGTACGGACTGTCTCCGCCACTGATCTTCGAAGTCGTGGATTTGCGATTGCCAAATAGTCATATTTGTTGGAGCGTCCATTTTGCTATTCGCAATGTGTGTCCTTTCCGGAATTTCGAAAACTTCTTATTGTTCCAAAAATTAAACGCGCATCAAAACATAGCTAGCAGCCTTACATTGCACCAAACAAACCTGTGTAGAAACAGAACGCACTCGGTCAATGTCCGAGTCACCTTTCTCAGTTCATCACTAGCATTATTTTGTGTCTCAGCTGCTGTATATTATTACGCTAGATGTAGGAAAGTACCCACTTACTTGCGTGTTGTACAACTAACAACTGGAGAGTTGGGTTTGCAGCATCATTTGCGCACAGATGCTTCGCGTTGGAACATATGACAGTTATCACGCAGATCTTCGTTCAGTGTTCAATTAGGGAATATCGAGATTCAGCTAGACGCAAAAGGTGTACCTTGCATGACCTCTGTCATGCAGTTCTTGACCAGATTTTATACCGGTACCACGTAGGGCTGATCAACAGTTTCCTGAAACATCCTTTCATCCTATAATCGATGTCGGATATGTCTACCGGCACGTACAGATACCATTAGACCGATATGCCACTGGATCGTTATTGGCTTAACGATGCATGGATTGTTCACCTGCAGATCGATATCTGACGGATGATTTTCATTGCATCAGCCGGGAAAAAAAAGCGATTACTTACAGTTCAATCATATATCGATACCTTCGCATAATTAGGTACGTTCATAGTAAAAGCAGTCCGCTGTGGACCGTTTTTTTTTGCATACCTCATTAAAACTCAAGGTGATCTAGCTTCTAGACATAAGGGTGCTATTTCTCTTGCAAAGAATAAATAATCAGCTTCATCAGATCCCTTTGGGAGAAATCCCAGGTGGAGTTACCACTGCTTACGTTCTTTTCTTCCCCTTTTTCGTCGTATACAGCTACTCTCCCGTAGGTATGTTAATTATCAGGATCATTTGAAATACTGCATCGTCATTCTATCTACAGTGTCTCGACGCTTCCTACTTCCTAGACTGATTAATCTGCAGCATCTGTTTGATACTTTTGCACGCGGCATTTGCGATCGCATGATTCGATCAGAGCAGCGAAAGATGCTGTAATATGTGTGCTAAGTTGACGTGGATTTTGATGATTAAAGATTTGTTACACATATTGTGAGCCGGTAATTAACCGTTGAAAACGCCTGTTATGATTAAAATCGATCTCCATTGGGGAAACGACACATGTTGACCTAATAAAGATCGACACGTAGCGATTGATGATAGCGCAGTTGTGAGCGCTTACAAAGGAAAAATCATTTGCGGTGCAGTGTACGGTGATTGAGACGAAGTGAAGTGGTCTTCACGGTGACCTTAACACCGGTAGGTCAACCAATCGGCGCCGCTACTCGGAGCCGGAAAACGCGATATGTCTTTATGAGATTTGTCCGATGAAGCAATTTTTAATGAGTTCGTGCTTGAGAGAAACATCGACAAGCAGGAAGTTGTCAGCAACTAGTCTAAAAACACATTTTAGCAGGTGATATTAGCGGTATTGACTCGAGAATGCATGATCAGTTGACCACGTACTGTCTTCTTTTTGTCGTGTTATTGAAGTTCAGAGTGTGCCGCGGCCAACAAGAGCATCCCCGTAGTAATTAAGAATCTAAAAAAGGGTCATCAGATGATCTACAAATTATACAAATTATATGCTCCGCACGCAATACCGCCGTTTGTTTACACGATGAGCAGCAGCTGCAGAACTCGATCACCATCGATTCAAATTATTATGTCATTTATGCGGTTGTTTGCTACCATCTGCGATTCTCCAGGTTGTACGTTAACATGCAATTTATCATTTGGGGTGTTTCCTAGGACAAACGCTTTTGTGTAAAGGTCCTCGTGACATCGTTCACATGCTTGGCGGTTTGAATGTGGAGTTTACTAAGTCTTCATAACAAAATAGCTGTAAGAAAACGGTCGAGCCGAAGGGGTGCAAAAATCTGCGCCATGGAGAAAATCTGCAGAAATCTGCGCTTCGAACAAGTGAAATGACAAAAGTGTCAGTGAAATCACAGTGTGCTAAATACAAATATGATGTGCTAAATACAAATACAAATTAATATGAGATGTCGGGACGCGGGAAGATCGAAGACAGAATAAGCCGGTCAAAACAGCTGGAGTCAGAGTACTCAGATATGAAACTAACTGGTGGTGAATAAGGCAAAAAAGTAACGTTTTCGACAACTGAACATCTACCAATCTGGGAAACGAAGCCGGGAAGATCACGTACCCTCTTGCGTACGATTAATAATTTATTCCAGTTGCGGGCCGATATTTATTCGTTGAATTAAAACTAGTGTTAAATCTTACGAACCAGTAACTTAATGTACGCGTACGTACGTGCAGTCATTTTTTTCATATCAGTATGCCAGTAAATACATGTTCTGTATTTGCCAAACGTTTTTAGAGATAAAACATTCGGTAAAGTACGGTGGCTTTTTGTGCGAACCGACATACGCATGCGAACTGCTGATGATAAAACAACGTGTACATTGTGACCTTTCTTCTGGTCTATGCTTTTGTGTAGACCTGGTGTATCAGCCCCATAAATTGTAACATTTCTTATCATCTGTGCTTTATTTTAACCCAGTCGCCAACATGTCGAAGTGGCTGCTTTGTGCTTTTATCCTTGGCGCCTCGTGCATTTTGCTGGCTAGGGGCGATTGTTCGAACGGGAAACTGTTTTGCTACGCGAAGGACAAAGTGGTCGGCAGTCTGTGCATTGGAATGTGTTGGAAGTGGTGAGCGACGCCGTTCTTCAACCTCGGTTGCGTCCCGTGCGACATCACATATAAGGACAAGAAACTCGACGGGACTTCAGACAAACGTCAGTGCAAGAAAAAGTTCCCGAAGTCCGATGAAGCTGGATTTGCTAACATTGCACCAAAAGGGGGCAACGGGAGGAGGAATCAAGAGCTGCTGAAAAGGACCACCCGCATGGACGTCGTTACAACAGAATTGCTCTCACAACGAACAGGTCTTTATATGCTGTACTTTCGTGTCTGTGTTGTTGCCGTTTTGCTATGTGCTGTGAAATAGTTTATGATTATGTCGGTATTACTTGAGATGTTTACATACATGAGATGACATACATGTTTACATTGAGATAATCTTGAACCATACTTCTTCTGTCAACATAACAGTGTATTTGATATTAAAGTCTGATGAAATGCTTCCTGTCTGCCTGTGCGTTTGATTGAGTATATAATTAATATCATTAAATTTCACTGCGAATACCGGCGTAAAACAAAGCGAACTCGATAGGAAACAATGAACAGCGTTCCATCATGCAACTGTCCAATCTGCCGTATGGGTACACAAAGGTCAGGTATAAACAGAACAGCGTGTGAGTCTTTTGACATCATGCAGTTTCATAGTTTCGAAAGTTGTTCAGTCGAGTTTCTTATAACTGCTAACTGTAAATGTATTATCTTTAATGTATCTGTTCCAGTGGTATTGGCAACTTTAAGGCATTAACAATTTCAAGCAACAGGAATGGTTTCGCGACTTTATAGCTTCAAGCGGAAGTCAAACGAAAAGTCGGTAAAATGTGAGGTAAACGTGTCGAACTTGAAATAATGCGAAAATCGTAAATGTAAACTGTTTTGAAATGAAAAATTTCTTCGCTGTTTTTGCACGCACATTTATTCTGGAAAACATAAACATACGCAGGTAAAACTGTAGCAAAACCTGCAGCCCAGTGGCTGCTCGATCCATCCACTCGACTGGTTTGCAAAAGGCAACGTGAAAGCATACCAAGGTAACCAACACACAACGCTGACAGCTGTAACTGTGTTGATTGTCAACACAAATCTCATTCCAGTGCAAAATAAATGCATTATACGAAGTACGATAACTGGCATGTCGGTGGCATCTATTTCCGTTGACTGTGAATGTAAGGCAGTTAAGACTCTAATGGCATAATATCATATTCCGGTTAAGCAGTCCGAAGAGCATATGTTTACGAATTTATGGGACTTCGGCTCCTTTGTGGTTAGCAATAAGGATATGCGTTTGAGCGGTTTACCCGGGCACTGCCACTGGCCATTAATCAGCGCCGCTCACCATGTAACTAGCCGATCTGCAAATAAAAGAAGCGGTAAATAAAAGAAAGAAACCAGCCAGAAATCGAACAGGAGCTTCTAGATTGCTGACAGAATATATTTTCCAGTCGCCGTATAAGACGAGAACCTGGAGGAGAACCTAATGAACTCCCATTCACCAGTAATGTACGCCATTGAGTCAGCGCTGTCTTGCAACGAAATTGTCCATGCGTAAAGTACCTTTTAGCACGAAGAACTTAGGTAAATTCGAACCGGGAAAAGTTGATCAAGCAGTTACAAAGCTTTTCAATCGACTGTCGAGGTCATTGATCTTTGCGATAGAAAATGATCGGCTCTTGTGGATGTAACTATGAAAGACAATGAAAGGGAACTGCTAGCTGAACAATAATATGGCGAACTGTTGTTGACAGTTAGGTCAGCGTAACTTATAGACACGTCACCATCGCCGGCTGGGGTAAACAGATAAATGCTTAGCCGAATTGCAGAAGTGTTTCCCTTTCTATACTAACCGTACAACTATACAACAACAACGTTCTATACAACGGTCGAGTTGAATACTTCCATTTTTTATACAATCCGAACTGCACTAGCTGCTTGTCAAGAATTCAACAGATATTTTCACAGACCAAGCAGACCAGAACCGAACTGCCGAACCGCTTGCATGAGCTAGAAAACACTGCCAACAGACGATTCGACGTCATTAAACGCCGTCTGGAAGCTGGGAAGCATATAGAGCATTAAGATGGTCCGTATCGAGCATACAATCGGACGTGTAAGAGTAGACGAGCTCGCCGAATCTACGCTATATTTCAAGACCTATAGAGTATGTATGAGGGACAGAATCGTACAGTGGAGAAACTGCTGGCAGCCTTCTGCAGCATCAGCCTCCGTAAACCAGTGCAGCGCTTCTTCAAGTGGTCCACGTCAATTTCGGTGGATCTTTACAAACCCGTATTTGGGAAACAAATTCCCAGTGCCCTCTTCATCGGCTGTTCCTGCGTGACTTGTCTAGCTGCAAACGCCAAGAAGAACAGTCGCGTGTCTAGGTCCCCCCTACTCGGACACCTGTAGGCGGTTAGTCATCAAGTGAAACCGGGATATTTGCTGCTCGATTTAAGCTTGCAGAGCGTGCAGTCTTAGTGCAGAGGTTTTGAAGACGGCTTTGGATTGTGTTCGGAAATAAACTGCGGATCACGAAACGGGAGGAGAGCAAACTCGAAAACGCCTACAAGTATTGATAAGAAAAGTGAACGGGATCCACAGCAGCTTTCTTTTGATGAATTGTTAAGCCTAAAGCTGGCTCGAGGAAATGGGAAAAGTGTGTTATACAGCGATACCGGCCGACCAGGTAGCATGCGATTTTTAGAATGTGTATGCATTAAAGGTCAGCTATGCCGCGCAGTGGATAACTCACACAGCACACAACTATTTGTCAGATTTGTTGTTATGGAGGCGGTATGTTCATTGTATTGTAAAATACGTGGTACGCTGTATCATCTGTACACATCGAGCTTGTAGCATTCATCGTGAACCGGCCACCTCTACGGCATAACTCTCTGCGACTCTGGTTTTCGTTATTTTGCGAATCAAAATGGCAGTACTAATTCTGCCCGTCGCACAAGGTACATTTGTAACGTTGGAAGTCATGTCGCGATAATAATGAGATCGACCGTTGTTATTTAGCAAGCATGTCGGAAAGACATTTCGAGCCGATTAATAATTTTCATTTCCAGATTCTTCCAGTTGATTTTCTTCATGTACGCATGTCGGTTTCGCAAACAATGTTTCGCTTGATTTCACGCAGTGGTTCAAACATTTTCTACATGATAGTCGGTTGACATATTTCCCATTGTTGCATTACAGTTATATGTGTTAATCACCTGACCTTTGTCGCCATATGGGAGAGCAGACAGTCGAAAAGAAGCCCTCGTTGATTCTGATTATTTTTGCATTGTGTTACACTGGAGTTGGCAACGCAGTATAATTATACTGCGTGGAATTATAAACATAAGCATATCGATTTCACAGCCATTGCCCCCTTTCGGGCAAAATTCGGCCAGTCGGACTTGGGCAACTTTTTTTTGCATTGATGTTTGTATGAAGACGCACTATACATATTTCCCACTGTTCACTGCATTTGTTCTGTTCATCACTTGAATTTTCGTGTACCCATGTGGCAGAACGGACAGTTCAATTACGCGTGATGTTTGGTTTTTATCTTTTTGCGTTGTTCCACGCTGGATTATACAGTAAAGTGGAATGCTACTCTTGCATTTGTTAACGCACACCAAACAGAGCAGACAGTTAACTTCCCATCAGCCTTTAATATGAAACAAATTGTTTGCGTTGGTAGTACAGATAGTAGTCTCGTTCATGCATTTTTATATAAACATCTCAAGTTGTACCAACATAATCATAACTTTTCACAGCACGTATCAAAACAGTCACAACACAGATGCGACAGTACACCATGCAGCATTTAAAAGATCTGTTCGTTGTAAGAAATTCTGTAATAACATACGGCCAAGCGGTTGGTTTTCATTTCTTGCAGTGAGCGAATGTTGATGGAATTACCCAGCCCTTGCCACCTTTTGCGGGAACTTCGCCTAATCCAGCTGTGTCGGTCTTGGGGTACTTCTTCTTGCACTGCCGATAGTATGAAGTCGCGTCGACTTTCCCGTTCTTGTACTTGACGTCACACGGGATGCAACCAAGGTTGATAATCGGCAACAGCCACAGATGAAAACATGCTCCTACACAAAGACTGCCGAGTACCGATTTGTTCTTCGCGTAACACAACATGTTCAGGTTCGAACAATCAGCTCTAGCCAGCGAGATGCACGATGCGCCAAGGAGAACAACACACAACCACAACTTCCACATGTTGACGACTAGGTGGAAGATCGAAACACACAGATGATAAGGATTCTTACAACTTATTGAGCTGGTACAAAAGGTCAAGCTAAAAAGTATGGAGGAGAAAAAACGATCACAACGTACACGCTGATAAACGCTTTTAGCAAAACGACTGGGATAGCGTTTCCTTGCTTATATACTAGTTCAGCAAAGTGCTTCATCATGATCACAGCACACTGACACAATACGATCACGTACGATAAGAAAGTGTTTCGTGTTTGAGAAGAAAACCGGACCACGATTCCGAGAAACAACCGGATCTTTTATCTTATTGGCCACCATACTTTGATACTTTGATACCTGCTCTGCCTCGAGCTGTTTCGACCGGCTAACATCTTGCATTGTCCGTCTAGGAAAAATTTGCAGCCGCATTTTGTTTTGTTGGGATTGTGTGTTGTGCAAACGGGTACGGTAGCTTCAGAGCCAAAAATCTTCAAAATTTACGTGAGCACAGTTCAAAATTTTAACGGATATAACCGGAAATAATGTCCCGCGGACCCGGAATAAAAGCCCTACCCGGCTCCGGAATATTTGCCCCGCACGGATGCGGAATATGTGACCTTTTCGTAACTAGTGTAACTGCCCTGCGCGGATCCGGAATAAATGCCCCTCTTTGATTCGGAAGAGATGCACTGCGGGCCTGTCCTGGTCCGAAATAATCTGTATATTTTGCTAAAACACCTGAAAGATCAGTAACGACAAGGTGGAAGAACCAGTAAAGGAGGAAGTACGATAATGGCCATGACTGGAGCGGATGAGGGCAAGAAGGGCGTAAGCAGGCGTCCGGGATAGTGATAGTCAAAACGTTCAAGACTCCAGCCAAATCAAAGTATTGCAGAGAATAGTGTCTGTGCATCAATAAAAACACTAGACAACATCTACCCAATATTTTTGAACATGAAAAGATGCATCTACATAGTCCCATTGTCAGTTTGTGCGCGCAAGTAGCGATGTTGCGTAATATGGTCCAAACGCATAAATAGAAATACTTCCCCCAAAATCGTCGTCTCTATCCATAATCCAATTTGCATGGACGGTGTATCAGTAAATGAGCAGAAATATATGCACAGAGATGCCATGCGCGTCTACTGGGCCTATACCTTTAGTGTAAATAGGAACTAGGAATTAGGGTTGCTAGGTAGGGCAGGAATGCCATTTCTAGGAACAGTCGTAGGAATACAAGTAGGAATATGAACTGAATTCTGGGAAGGGGAATTAGAAAATGTGTCATTTACGAAGGAATAGGAACAGTGTCCCTGCATCACTACTTGTAGCATTAATGAAAGAAAACTAGCAACAGCTTTCGAAGTGGCAGGCGTGCGACTTATTTTTACAGTGACGGAAGGTCATCCGATTGTGAGACTTGCTAGATCATTTTATCTAGTTGATGTTATGTGACAAACATGAGTTATTGTCGCAAAAGAATCGGGAGTTTTGCCTTCAAAGCTGCCCAACATTTGATTAACAGAACCAAAGCCCAGATGTCGCGCTTGAACCACGAACACATGCTGACCGGTGGTCAATAATAGTAGCGAACTGCTCTCTTGACCAATTAACGGGTTATTACAAGTTCAACGAGTTGGGAACCCGCTAGCGTTCGTAAACACGCACCCTTACCTACACGTGAAAATAAAACCATATAGCAAATATCCATAATTTGAGTGTTGTGTTTGTTCGGGTTGTCCCTGTTTTACACTGGTCAGTATTGACTTCCGTAGTGTAGCAAAAGCGGAAGTAACACTAAAAGTGGTCAAATAACGTCGATGGATTTCGGCCATGAATACCGGGTGACCAGCAGCATTTCTTACAAAATTTGATTACTTTTATATATTTTAGCATACAGGCGACACCAAGTTTGTCCCAGCTGAATTCGTTGGTAATTATTGAGCGATGCCTGGTATAGTAAAACCTCAAGGACGGGTAAAATGCAAAAGGACCAAATCTTCCTCTTTAGTGATCAGGAGTAGATCAGAAACCGGTCAAATTATAGTACTATTTTTTTAATTGCAACGCAACATTGGTACTTTGACTTGAAATCAACAACGATACTCTACTCGCTATAGGGAGGTCACACTACCTTACGTTTGGTCCCCCCCCATGCCATTTAGCATGTATGGGCGTTGCTTGGATAACGGTGTAAGAGCATTTGACCTTACCACCCCACTATTAGCCGCTGTGTAAAAACAATGCTATATATATCTCCTTCCTCCAGGACAATGCTTTACCGCAATTTTTACTGGGTTGAAGACTGTACCTATCCCTTTCTAAATTACGCATTTTGGATTCCTAGAATTCAGTTCATATTCCTTCCTACCTGTATTCTTACGACTTTTCCTACAAATCGCATTCCTTTCCTACATACCATTCCGAATTCCCATTCCTACTAAAGGTGTAGGCCTCCTTACTGAGACCGCAGTACCTGACAACTGCGCTGTGGTGCCAGATTCAGTTAGAGTGGCAGCATACTAAGATTCCGAACCCATCAGAAAGATTGCGCGGTAATCTGTACGATTATTGGGTAGCAAGGCCATTATTGGTTGGTTTCGACAAGTGGCCGCTGTCCAGTTCGAGTTGCGTGCGGTATAGAAGCAACAGGCCGCATGCAAAATTGTTCTGTAGGCATAGTGCAACTTGCACGATCATAATACACCACCACTACATATAGACAATCCTTATTCTTGTTAGAATATCGGGAGCGTTGAACATGAAAGAACTGCCAGCATGGGCAGCTGCAGCTAAAATTCAGTGTTTATCATGTTACCTTCGATTTCCGCAACACAGTGGTAAAAACTCACATGACTACCGCCCGGTTGGAGATAACACTGCAGGCTGACAATGCACCCGTTAACTGGCAATTTGCAAGCATTGGGAAAATTCTAGTTAAACTGTATCCGTCTCCGCTATTAACTATTAAGTATTAACCGATTCACAAAGGAAAAGATATTAATTTTATTAAGTGCCCCAACAAACACTAAAGAGGGGGTCTTGCAAGTTTCCGAGCACAACTTCCTGTTTACGTTGACACATGGTCCTTTACGTGGGCACACTTTGTTCTACGTAGGCACAGATTTTTGGCCCTGGGTAGCTTCGGGAAATCGCGGACGATTTTGCGTCAAGTACCGGCATGAGCTAATGGACTATCTTACGTCGTGGTATTTTGCTGCGTACGCTGTTTAAATCACGAAAAATCAGTCTGCCACATTAGGATTCCAGCAAAAAAGCTTAGTCCTGGTTATTAACGCAAAATTTAGTTGTGTTGTTTTGATCGTCATCGCATGAGTATGACACCTTGCACAAAACGACACAGTACCTACTGAATGTTTTGTCCTTGATAGCATTCGGCAGACAAACATTTATGTATTTTCTTGCATACTGATATCATATATGATACACTTATGTGCAATAATGCTACTGGTTCGAAAGATTGTAGAATAGTTTTAATTCAAGATCCCATAAACAATGTTGCCAAAAGAATTCCAGAATCAAATAAAAAACTGGAGATCAAAAAAAAGATTACAGCAATAATTGACCAAGCTTCGAGAACTGACTGCGCAGTTTGACTTCCGTTTGAAGAAGTCGTTCGTTTACGTTTTGCTAGCCATTGAGGCACACCGCGATCGCGTTGTACTGTTTGTACGGCAGGACAAAGTCATTGCCATGTTATTAAAATTAAATTCTTATCGCCGACATAGTATACTGTAATGCGACGAACTGCACCAATGCCGCACTGTTTTAAGCTATTCCTGCACAAGCAACTTCACATAAAATTATTCTCGATTTTGGTTTTGTTAAACGTACCATTACACGCAGAATGGGCATGCACAGACCGCGAATTACTGGTACATGCAAACAGGAATTTGGCTAGCACAATTTGAATTCTAGCAAAATTATAAAGCATGCGAGGCTGACCTTTCGTGCGAAATATTTACGCAACCGCAACTACGCAGTTAGCTGCAGATGTTACGTAATTGTGTTTGCCTCCTTCCGCTGATCTGGCTCGCAAATTAAGCGACGGTCGAGTGGCCACTTTCGTGACGCACTTTTTTTTGTCACCTTCCGTATGACCTATGTTTTCCGTCCGGCTCAATAAAGCTTTGGCTACTCGATCATTGAATGACGCACTGTAATACGGAATTACGCGGTTCGCCGTAAGACTTTACCTCTTTGTAATACTACGGCAATTACGCTGTTCTCGGTCAGTATTACAAAACAAACAACCAGATCACACGCAAAACACTTTAATTAATTCCACCTGATGCACCTGCCTTTCTACCAGTTTTTTTACCACTTGAAATTGAATTGTCAGAAACAGGTGGGACAGCGGAACTCATTAGATTCCATCTCAGGCTGTGTGTTGCCGTGTTGGTGTAGCGAAGCGTAAATAATGACGTAACTGGATCTTTATCTTATTAACTCTGCTTGCGGGGATTTCCTTAGCAGCACGCAAAACAATCAGGCCGGTTGTGGTAATCCGTTTATTATAAATAATAATGTTCAGGAGGCGATAGATACATGAATATACGTGCGCACCTAAACTTCGTTAAGTTTCAAGATCCATTCCTATTGATTCATATACACTTTAAGATCCCAACTCCTTCTCATTCTTTATGCACATCGCATTTCACGGTATTCTAGTTGTGTGCTATCGCTGTCATATAACACGTTACAAATAAGTTTTTTCGTATCACTCTTGAGCGATAGAGCATTCTAATAAGAAGCCTAAATGTCCAGCTGCACATAAAGTCTGAAAGAAATATTATGGATAATAAGTCATCCCTGTCTTTCGTTAACACCACGTTGACCTTTACCGGATATTCCGAACCTCACTGGACATCCTCCCTAATCGGTCAAGCAGTTGTTCTTGGCTTATCACTTTTCTCAAACGTTCTCATTTTCATCGAGTTCGTCCGTGTTCCATCTCGCGTGACCCCATTCACAATGTACCTCCTCGTGCTACTTCTATGCAATGTGGTTTTCCTTCTGACGGTTCCGCTACTTCTGTTAACCAACGAACTGTACAAAATTTGGTGGATGGGACGAGCGTGGTGCAATTTTCACAATTACGGGAACCAAATAATCTCATCAAGTCAAATCTGGATCCACGTTACGATTTCCATTAACCGCTTATGGGCCGTGCATGCCCCGATATTCTACAAGAATCACCACAATAAACAAACTGCTCTGTTGACCTGTCTGGCGGCCGTGATGTTTGCCCATATTGTCGGGCTACCAGGGTGTATCATGGACGCGATGTATTACGCAATTGATCTTAAACTGGGATGTCATATTAATTACCCCAGACAAGTGTTGTGGGGTCAGATGCAGCAGGCTTTACTGCACTTGCTGCCGTTGCTGTTTATCATTGTGGCGTATGTTCATTTGTGCATCAATCGGTTTTACAGACGACGGAAGAAACTGGGTAATCATGTGGCTCCGGCATTGCGGAAAACGGGATCGACTGAAGTGGAGGACAACGTCCCGGCTGGAGAGAAAAAAGGTGCTGCCAGTACCGTTAATAACATCCCAAACAACAAGACGCCCCCGAAAAAGGAAGCGGTCAAGCCGTTTTTGGTATTGTCGCTGACGGCCATCAGCGTAACAATCTGTTGGACACCGGCGTGTATCTATTTCGCTGCATCGATCTTCGCCGGAGTCTGGATGTCGGTGACCTTCTTCACAGTGGCCGTGACCTTTTATTCCATGCAGGCGCTTTTCGATCCGTGGCTGTTTGCCTTGTGCCTGCTGACAGCCAACAAGAACTGGGATTCGTTCCGATGCCGCTGCTGACTGACACTCAAACAGCACGACATTTATTGGTGAATTTCTTAACATGGCAGTTTCTGGTCGTCTAGACCGTTAATGACAGCCAGTCGTAAATTACATTCTAAAACTGTTTCACTTATATTTCCTCGAAGTCGTTTCATTGTATACGTTTTTTTTCGAAAATGCTCCAAAAATACGCGTTAATGCACACAAAATCAAAACAAAATTTAGCAAAATACATGTAAAAAAGACCATACTCTTGTTAGACAAGGTGATGGCAACCAATTTTGCTGCAGGGCCTAAGCATGCTGAAGGTATCAATCCGACTGTGTAAAAGCGTGTATACAATAGATGTCATAGGTTTTCGCTCTTCTGTTATTTGGTATTTGACACTATGTTATCCCTTGCGAGGTGAAACTTGTATTCCTTTGTGCCGGCTATCCAAATTGAATGTACGATGCATGTTCTCTTATTGGTCATTAGATGAATTCAAATACAGTAAACCACGTATATGCAAATAATGGAGGTATCGGTTTTTGTTAGCGCTTTGTTACCGGCGCGGTTATTACTATGAAAGCAGACCTTGCGTGGAACAAGATTTATGTACTACGGATACTGCGCAGCTGGCGGCGAATCCTGCGTAATAGTATTTACAAGTTGACCTGTCACCGCACCGGCTCCCAGATTAAATTTAGCTACGCCCGAGTGCCCACTTTTGCGCCGCTTTTTTTGTCTCCTTCTGTTGAACCCATAGATCATCTGGCTCAGCAAGGCTAAAATACAATGTAAAGAAGTGAAAAATAGGTATCAAAGCAAATGGTCCTTTATCAGGCTCACAATCTTGTGACATCTGATAATTAGTCATTTCAAAATAGTTCCACATGATGCCAGATCTGTACGCTTTATGCTGTTGTAAATCCGTAAAGGTGACCTTGAACTATTCATTGGATTCCAATCATTCCATGCGGTATCCGTGTTAATTGGACAGTACGAATTGTACATCCTTTATCCAGGCTAGCGGACCGTGGGCCGCACCCACGCGGCCATCTCAAACTGTGATGCCGCGGCGATATCAGTTACAGCTGGGCCGAATAGGGGAAATAAACGCCTCTGTGACATTGCTCCAGTAACTATTACTGCATTGAATAGTCCATCATCAGTAGCGATATAATCGTACCGTTGCGCTTGCGGCGGTTTTCCTCCCGGAAGTCCAGCTGTGCCAGGTCCGTTGTGCTGATCACAGGAACGACGCTTTAAAAGGATGCAACCCGCGGTTATACCGCATGTGCACGAGCCATTTGTGACTTTCTGGTCTTTCTGCAATATTTCCCGACCGAGCTTTGCTTTCATTGTACAGCTGTTCCACAGCGGAACGGTTTCGGAATGATGAATAACAAATCTGCGCTCTCTTCTACTAACATAACATCGAATTTTCACCGTTACTCCACACCTCAATGGACACCGTCCCTAACCGGCCAAGCGGTCGTTCTTGGTTTGTCCTTATTTTCGAATGTCCTAATTTTCATCGAGTTTGTTCGCATTCCGTCCCGCGTGACCCCATTCACCATGTACCTCCTCGTTCTTCTCCTGTCTAACGTATGCTTTCTCTTGTCGGTTCCTCTAACGGAACTCATTAACGAGCTATACGGCTACTGGTGGATGGGGAGAGCCTGGTGTAATTTCCATAATTACGCCAACGGTATTATCTCCTCATCACAAATCTGGATTCACGTGACCATCTCCATTAATCGCTTATGGGCTGTGCATTGGCCCATCTCCTATAGAAACCATCATAACAAAAGAACCGCGCTTTTGACCTGTTTTGCGGCTGTAGTTTTTACCCATATTGTCGGGCTGCCGGGGTGCGTTATGGATGCGATGTATTACGCAATTGATTTGAAATACGGATGTCATATTAACTACGGCATGCAGGTGCTGTGGGGTCAGATGCAGCAGGCGTTACTTCACTTGTTGCCGTTGTTGTTTATCATTGTCGCATACGTGCATTTGTGTATAAATCGCGTACAACGGAGGAGAAAACTGGCCGATCACTCGAGCACGGGGTCGAGGAAAACCGGCACAACTGAGGTCGAAAATAACGCTCCAATTGATGAGAAACAAGCTGTTGCCATCATCGCTACTATCAGCACGAACAATCCAAGCAAAGCGCCCCCGAAAAAAGAAGCGGTCAAGCCGTTTTTGGTATTGTCGCTGACGGCCATCAGCGTAACAATCTGTTGGACGCCGGCATGTATCTTTTTCGCTGCATCGATCTTTTTCGGGGTCTGGATGTCGGTGACGTTCTTTACGGTGTCGGTGACCTTTTACTCCATGCAGGCCTTGTTTGATCCGTGGCTGTTTGCCTTGTGTTTGTTGACAGCCAACAAGAACTGGGATTCCTTCCGATGTCGTGGACAGCGGAGTTAGTTGAATTCATACAATCCGACTTCATGCCGAGAACGATTGAGAGTTCCAGTCTCTGGTCGCTTAAACTCATGCATGTTTAATCCCACATTCCCCTATGTATGTAACTCTCGTTTTGCATTATTCAGAATCATGTTGTCGTTTGCGCCTTTAAAGAAACTCTAGTTAAAATGCATTCTTTCCAGTTGTTTGAGATTCTTCATGCGCAGCAAGCTTGCATCGTAATACTCATAAACATTATATGATAACCAGCGGTAATAGCGGCCCTCAAGTTACTGCATTCTTGCGTACCGGGTAATAACCAACCTGCTCGTTGAGAATATCGGCTCATGTTTCCAATGTCACAAGGAACATGGAAGTAACAATGCCAGGTACTCAAGTACATAGCATTGCCGTTGAATGAACGTACCTGGATTAATGCAAAGTCACCACGTACTTACTGGAAAAAACCTGACAAAAACAGTAAAAGTATCAAGTGTTTCGCAGGATGTTACCATGTCGGCCATGTAAACAACATTCCCAAAACTGGCACTATAATATAAGAAGGACTAGAAGAAAGCTGGAACACAGCTGACTTCAGTCATCTATGTAGATATTTTGCACCGTTTCTATTTCTGTTTTCCCCATACTCGGAATCGCAATGAAGCTGTTGGTTATTTTCCTTGCCGTGATGGCCTTTCTCGCAAGTAAGATGACACTGAATTTTTGTAGAAAGGCTAATACATGTTAGCTTCATTAGCCGTATAAAAACTGTAGATGCAAAGATGCTGCATGCATGTAGGACGCTGTGGTATACGTATGTGCCTTCAGTTTTATCAGGTATTACTATGTTTTAGTGAGCTGGATCGACGGTGCAGATGCGGACCGTAAACGTTACGGGGGCGGACGCAGTGATTATTATGGTAACAGTTATTCACGGAGACGATATTATCCCGGCTACGGTACCGGTTATGGATACGGTTATCGCTACAAACGTGGAGCATTAGTTTTGGAAGGAGTTCCTAATAACATCGACTAGATCCTGGAGAAGGCGGATGCATCTGGCATCATGGCGCCGTATGCCTTGCTATATCTGGGAATCTGGAACAGTATCCCCGAATCTTTATTAGCTGAGCTAAAAAGTTAACTAAACTGTGTATTTTTATAGCACACGTGTGTATAGGACGTGCATTGTGTATAGGATCACTCAGTTTGTCTTATAAGATTTATCTGCCGTTACGGATCCGGATATATTCTGCATACATCAGGGCGATTACAGTCTGAGAGTTCTATACGAAAATTTGTACCGCATTGATTAAATGACCACAAAACGTAACTACTGGCGTAACTATGGTACCGATCTAATGAGCGAATCTCAAACCTGTAAGAATGCATAAAGGTTGACTTCAAACAAATTCTGGGCGTTTTAGAAATAAACACACAAAAATCAGTCGTGTCGAATTAATCGAAAAAATCGAGTCATGTTTTGTAATTGTACACTGCAGGGCACTCATACAGCACACGTAAGTATGTAGTGGTATTACGTACATACAGACTATTAATATGGTGCGATTTCTCATCAGCACGCAGCACTTTCACATCAATGCTGCGATGTGGTTTTTACAAATGGAAGTTAGTCACATTTCTCTATGTGTAAAAACACTTACCGTACGCACCGATTACGTTCGGGATGTTTCGGATATCTTGTCAACCTGCCAAATCATTTTGCTGGTCGAGCTTATTAAAAGTCGGAAACGACAGTACAATTGCGATATAACTCACGGCGCTGCCTATCTGAATTCTGATTAAATGCTTGATTCTGATTAAATGCAGTCTGACGGTCACCTGACTGATTGTGAGGAAGCATGTAAATGTACGGACCCGAAACTCGTCTGGGCAATGCCAGTTGCCAAGATAAGTGGAAATCGAACTGCATCGATCAGAATCTGAAGAATTTCATCATTTCATTTCACTCATTTCATCATTATCACAAACTAGAGGAAAGCCAATAATATATATCCATGACCTTTACTCGTTTTCTCTTGGAAATAGAAATCAAAATTTATCAGTAGTTGTAACAAACAAAAGCTAAATCACAAGAACATTGGAGTGAATGTACTGCTTTGTGGATCTGACTGATCGAGCACGCCTATTGGATAAGCGAGGGCGGCACGAATTTCTCGATCTTTCCCATCCACGGAAATTATCGCTTTGCATTCTGGGAGAGTCGATCCTTGTCCCACACAGAATCCAGATTCTATAGGTTCGCATAGTTCCACGGCGCACTGGATGTCGACAGTCTCACTTAAACCGGCAAATTCAAAGTCTCTGACGGTAAGTCGATATTCATTATTCGAAGGTGAGTAAGTGGCTTCAGTCCCGGTTTTTGGCGTAGCACACCTGTCAAAAAATAAATTAGCTGATTATCATATTTTCTGCCACTAGAGTCCTAGACTGTGTATTCGAACTACTCAAATCTTTTTTTGGCGAAAGAATTATGCAATAAAATATCTTTCAAACTGATACGTATCACTACGAATAATTACATCCAGAACTCTAATTGTTTGTATAAAACACATCTGAGGCAGACGGAGGGGTAAAATACACTGTAGCTCGTATTGGATTCGGGAAGGAGCGCTGCTTGTTTTTTTTCTATCCATAAATTTCACTTATTCTTACCCTCTGTCGATAAGATTCAAAACAGGATAGGTTCGACCTGTTGGCTTCGCAGTGCAGGCCGTCAATTTGTACGATATTCCCGAAGCCAGCTGAACTTCTGGAGATATGATAAACTGCCACATCTTGTTTGTGCTACTTGGATCTTTTACCAGCCTATTAAAAGAGAAAGAAATGCTGAAATGATTCGGTGTATGGAACAAGTGATCTCTCACTTTATTTTAAAACCTGCGCTTGCATGGCCCACAGTGTTTCCGATTTCGTCACCCGGTTGCTCATTCCCCGTTGACGGATCCACCGAATGCACTGGCACCACACAGTATGCTTCATGCGTAAAGGTTAACGGCTGGAACTGTATGCCGCCCACTGCTGCAGGATAATGCCTAACTGTAACTTTCCATCTGTACATTACTCTGGTCGTCTCTACGGTTTGTGCCCGTCCACAAGCGTTGATACCGAGGTCGAGCAAGACCAATGGGTTTGTACTTTCCACGATGCACCCTGGACTCCACTCGCCGACAAGGATGCCGGATCTTTCCAGTTCGGATTCTGGGTCGTTGACGGTCAGTGACAAAGATAAGCTGTTTCCTGTGCATTTCGTTTCCGGTCGACTTGTTGCGCCGATTCCGCTGTTTTGCAGACTGATGTCGGTGATGGAAGTGGGAGCAAGGGTAGGAGGAGCCGTTGATGGAGGGGAGGGTGGCATTTCGCATGTGACAAGGTGCGGGAAGGACACAGGCTGAAATGCTACGCTTCCTACCGACGCAGGATAGTACGATATTCTTACTTCCCAACTGTAGATGGTTCTAGTTTCCTCTGCACTGGTTTGTTGACCGCAAGAGTTGGCTCCGAGATCCAAGAGAACTAGATCATCACCTTCTGCACTACACCCATCTTCACCGTCACTGCCCGCAATGATGCTGGATCTTTCCAGTTCATCACTATCATCCGTTACTGTCAGGCGTAAGGCCAGTCTGCTTTCTATGCAGAAGATCTCGAGTCGGCTCGTGGCAGAAAACCCAGAATCTGAAAGGTCGAATCCAGGCTCTGCTTCTGACGGTACGGTTTCGAATCCTATGCGTCCTCGAATTTCAGTGGTAACGGTAGTATTTGCCGCTCCCACAAATAAAGTTAAAACGGACAGCCACATTTTCTTTGGAAGGCACACACTTTAGTTGCGCTTTGCAAAACTTTGCGTTCTACGGAAGTATTCGAAAGCTGAATTCGGTGTCCCATTGTTTCTGTGGCAATGCTTTTCAGAAGAAGTTTGTTTAATTTTTTCTTGCTCCTTGTGTAAACTATTGTCATTGTTCTCCTCGAACGATGTCAAAAGCCAGCCGAACTTTTGTCTTCTAAGAATTATGTATAAAGTACACTTCATCAGTCTGTACGATAAACTGCAGGGCACAAATATTTAAAGAAAACTTCACTAAGGATATAGTGTGCAAATACAACTTTGACAGCGTGTTTGCAGCTTATCACTTAATTGTATATCTCGAACAATAACCATTGTTTCTTGTTTGTTTGAAGCTGTGGTTAGTTGATGAATGTAGTCTTTGACTTTTTGCCGCCTACGTTTTCCAGATGCCGCGACGGATACATCGAAGTCTTGCCCGCGCAAACATGTGAACCCTGAATTTTTATTGTGAATAAGATGGAAGAGGTTCTTCGAAACTGAAACGCTTCTGCCCCCGCAATCGATAAAAAGAACACTGAGTATACTGCAGTACGTTATCAAACATCGTTCTTGAACCCATAACAGCTGCTTGTGTTCATTCCTTAGGTACTTATAAGGTTGCTTCGGCTTTTACGGCTGTCGGTTTATTTTACTTGCATCTCTTGATTGTATCCATGGCGTTTTTGCTACTCCGTGTGATCACTGCAGCATGTTTTCAGTGGCATACCATTAAAAAAAGGCGTGTTAAAAAATGCAGATGTGGTACGTACGACAGCCGATAATATCAGATTCATCCAGAATATGTGCCGCTAAACGTGGACAGAGAGGATACTGCCATTACGTAATCGCCTTATATGCCAGGGACATTAAATTTTGATAAAATATGTAAGCATATTCGATTAATTTTAGCCGAAAATGCAATACATACACTGGCCGAATACTGCGTATGAATACTACCCTATTGTGTAGATCTGGTACTTACAAGGTTTTGCTACGTATGTACCCGTTGTACTTTTGGCACTTGCAGTCGGTATATTGATATTATGTTGTATTATAAAATTAACGCTGGTACGATAACGCACAGATCAGCACACTTGTGCAACGTACCAAAAGGACTGGGGTAATGTAAATGCGCGTTGCAGAACCGGACCCTGTTTCCGTTGCAGTTCTCACACGGTATGCGCAGGTGTATACAGCATTACACGTGTCACGATAAGTCATAGCGCTTCAGCAACAATTATGAAGTGGAATAACGATACAACCGATACAGCTGAACAAGCGGGTAAAAATAAACGGATGCACGTCTGGCGTGCAAAGGTTGGCAAAAAGTAGATGTGTGATAACGACAGAGCCGGGGAAATTTACTGCGAGCTTGCTGTCCTTGCGAATATTTCAGCTATCGGTGAATCTAACAGTTCAACTTAAGGCCAGAGCTAGCAGACGACAGTGAGCCCAGAATAGTTTGTTTTTTTGCCCTGTTTGTAAGTTTAAAATTAGCTCTGCACAATGGCCGCATGCGCAAGGCATTCAGGTGCACAATGGTGTGTCGCGATCCTTGCTGGCGCCATTGTCCATTGAGCTATTCATCAAACAATGAAAAAACTTTGGAAGACAATTCTGAATGAGAAAGTTTTCTCGATTTGGGATTGCGAGACGACAATCGACGTCTTTTCGTCCAGAAAGACTAACAACCGAAACAAATCTTGAAAAAGT
>JAQGAU010000448.1:0-28023 GCA_034698045.1 Paramacrobiotus richtersi
TGCGGGACTGCGAGCCTGCGGGACTGCGAGCCTGCGGGACTGCGAGCCTGCGGGACTGCGAGCCTGCGGGACTGCGAGCCTGCGGGACTGCGACGAAGGTACAGTAGCCAAAATCAAACTAGCGTTACCACGCATAATTTCCATGCTTAAACGCTGAAACAAAAAACAAGTCGACCTGCTTTCTCCTGTCCGTACAAACAAACGTTTGCCGATTTCCTTATACAAAACAACTGCCGCCTCACACCACACTCCAAAAGACTCGCACGCTAACGGAACAAAAACACAACGATCCAGTATTGTGCGATAGTGGTGTTTCTTGGCCACGGCCGCCTCTTCTGCTGCTGCTCCGGCACATTTCGACGTGGCGCCAACGTATGTGTCACAAACTGTATCCCGAACAGTTACATCCCAAACCAGAGGTTGTCCTCGAAACCAGCTCATCCGTGTGGCCCCATCTGGCCGCTCCTCATCCTCCCGAACAAAACCAGCAGGTTCCGGATAAGCTTCCACACCCGCGTTACACAAAGACCGCAGTGTAACGTCGTTCACACCGTTATGTCTCTGTTTCCATAAAGCACTAGCCTTTCTGCATGATAATCCATGAAGGCCATCCTCTGCAACCACTTTGCCACAATTATTACAAGTATGCTGTTCTACCAACTTAGCACCGAGCCACATCCCGATACCGATGCGAAAACTCTGATCATCAAGCCAGTTCCCAAATATCTTCGACGGTAGAGCATTGAGCCATCCTCCAGCGTACTTCGAACTTACTGCTCTCAATCGGGCTTCTGTCTTCAGGCTGGTGGAAGCCGTTTCCCACAAGGAACGCACATTGCTCTCTATTACTGCATTATCCCATACACACTGGTGAACTCGCGCCAATTCTGAAGGTACATCACTGCATCCATTGATCTCCTTCCAACAGTCGATCGCTTGTGCAACAGTTTCCTCGTTTCCACGGAGGTAAATCTCCTGTGTCAACTGTCTGGTCGAATGCACGGAGCCTAAAAAGGCTGAGCAAGCCAGCGCATTCGCCCGACGGACACCGAGACCACCCCGTGAAACCGGAAGTGCTGCCTGGAGGTAGACTGGGCCAGCCATTTGGGTGTTGGTTATTGTCTCCATAGCCACTGGTATCAGTTCGTCGATCTTATCCAGCAGTGGTGGCATTTTCCAACAAGGACTGCATCGGAGTGTTTAAATGAGCTCGGGATGGCCAAGCAATGGCGCAAAAGGAAATAGGCATGGTGAGAACTTGCCATCATCAGTCGGCCTAAAACAAGTTGCAAAACAGCGGCTTTCTGCTCTAAGCAAACAGACATCGCTTCATCGGTTAACGGAGCGCCGAGAAGAGTTACCGTTTTAGGCTCCAAAACAACTGCACCAGGTGCAGCTGAGTGGAGCCTGTTCACTATCTCGGCACGTTGATCATTGGATCCACCTATTATAAACATCTCGCATTTTGCCGCATTCAGCCCCAGTCCAACGGAACGGCTGGCTTCGATAATGGAGCGTAAATCAGCTTCAACTTCTTCAACTGTACCCAACAGCGTGCCATCATCAAGATACCACACTCCCAGCTCCGACTGTAATCCTTCCACCATGGACTGCGTTGCTAGGCAATATAAAAAGGGTCCCAGTGGATCGCCCTATTGAATGCCAGAAGCAGAAGTCAGCCGGTGTCCGCCGTATCCACATGAAAGGATAGATGGCGCTGCGTACGCACTCCAGACAAACGCGTACAGCTCTGGAAACTTTTCTCGGACAATTCCAAGCATTACATCCCGGCGCAAAGTATTGAACGCATTACGGAGATCAACCTTGAACATCACTCGAATCCCATCATGCTCATCGTCGAGATAGCGTCGCACTGCATGCACAGCAGCCTCCGCTCCACCTCGTACTCCACAGCCAACTTGTTCCGGGCGAAATAAACCCTCCGCTTTCGTCATGCATTTCCCTGCTCACACTGTACTGTACTGTACTGTACTGTACTGTACTGTACTGTACTGTACTGTACTGTATTTCAATAAAACGTCAGGTGTGAACTTCAAAATATCCACTCTAGTCGTTAGAAATCCACTATATCTGTTATTAAAGCGAAAAAATACCCAGTCGGCTCCGTTTTGGATGATTCGACCATACATTTGCTTCCAATGAATCTTAGACGTATACAATTATTGCACTGAATAATATGCTAGACAAGGGATTCCTCTACACGGTTACAAGGTCATTGTTTACCCGCAGCGCGAATAGTCCATAATAGGATACTGTATTTTCAACATTTTAAAATTCCATGACTTCTAGCGTGACCAATGAAGTGCAAAAAGCTTGCGTATTAATCTTTATTATCGTTTTAAACATTTGTAGTGTTTTCAAAACATACTTTTGATGCACGGCTGAATTTATTTTGACTTTTCTTCTTATTGACTTACTCTTGGTTTACGCGCGTATTGTGGGCTGCGCGCGCACTGTGGGTAAACAGTTACGTGATACACGGTAGAGCAGTTCCTTGCCTATCATGTGTATCGCATTATTATGGTGTAATCGTATTCATCTGAGATTTAATGCAAAACAATTGTCTGGCGGGTCCTTCTAAAACGGAACCCGTTTGGTATTTTTTTCGCCTCAAGTTTTAAGCTGTAGGAACTTTTATTATTTCAAACGCAGCAGAGGTGGCCTCTGTTGTAAAAAACTTGGACCGTAGGCATGATGCCATGAGGAAGCTTTTGTGCTTGAATTACATAAACCTTTGCCACTGTTCCCAGCACCACATTATAATGAAGTCACGCACACCATAACAAAATCGCACACTTCGCTTTGCAGCTCTGTTTGGTTGCCATGCAAAAACTTTAGTAAACACGAAATTTGGAAAACATTAGTAATAAACATTGTAAATAAGGGCTTATAACAGCATCTTATACGAATTCGGTTCTGTTATTTATAATTAATTACGTTCACTGTTAGGATTCAAAATCGTGTACATAAAATGCAAAAATCAGGAACAATCAAGCATATACCAGGCTGTATGGAAAGCCATCTAATTATAAGAAACATTTGCCGCAGACAAGACCGTTCTTTTGAATAAAGTCTTGATTTATGTCAAATCAAAAGCTAACCATGTACGTCATCAGAGCTCAAGGAGAAACAAATCCAGATGTAAAGTAAAAGAGTGCAAACGAATTCAAAGGTCTAATTAAAATTACAAAGATAAAATTAAAGTTTAAAAAAACGAAAGATTTTTGAGGAAAAGCTGTTGGTAGCTTCCAAAGGCAGAAGCAGCTGAGAAGCTGGCACGAAATTCAAAAGATGAATTTCGTGACTTCGCTTCGAGTAATACTTCGTACACAATTTATATGAGAGTTGCTGATTGCACCCCCCACTATAAACAGATAGCAAAAGCACGCAGATCAAGCCTATACGAGTATGGCTTGAACGTATATCATTTTTTCGGCAGTTTACCAAGTTTTTGTTCAAGTTCAAGTTCAAGTGGCAACAATAAGTCATCTTCAAAAAAAAGAAGTATAGTCGCTGCGAAGCCCCGAAAAGCCTGCGAAGCCTGCGTGCGAGCAAGATGAGACATATCAGGGTCCAAACACACAAAAAAACACGTATCTATGCAACATTGTGCCCCACTTGTGCATTCCTACCCAATTGCCCATATGACAGGATCTTTCGCATCTAAAGTTTTACCATTAGTTTTGACGCCAATGCCATTATGAAATTTGCATGAGAAGTATTTTCTGTTTCATTTCAGATGCAATCAAAACTGTCACATTTAAGAATGTTGAGTCTGATTGCTTTGCGCCAGGGTATTGGAAGGTTGCAGGCTGAGTACCAATCCAGAACTATCCGCACGAATCCCGTTTCGTGGTATACATGTTATGCGTGCGAAGATCCAGGCCATTCGCTGACGATATTCAGCATTCATCGCCAAGTAAATTAACTACAATTGCAGCACATTACACACTGCAGTTTATGAAGCTGTTGTAATAAGTGGCGTGGCTTACCGGACTAGTAGCGTAACCAAGGACCAATAATCCTCGAAACAGTAACTGAACCGGTGGATGACTGATAAACCACGTTCGAAACAAACTGGCCGCAATGGGCGCCGGTAAATAACAGGCAGCATACCATAAAAAGGCCATAAACAACATTTTCGCTATGCTGCATCTTCGTTGATACAGCGTGCGCCGGTTCCGCTGTCTCTTGTCAGATTGATCAGCCACCCTACCGTTTTGCAAGTAAGCCCGAAGCCCGACTATGACAAACAATGATGCGTATGTTGCGCCCAAGAGTGTAATGGGAAAGAATCCGCTTAGTGCAACGAGTACCGTATACACCTTCCCAGGTGGAGTCGGGAATGCGGAACAAGCATTCCACGGGGGTACCATGTCAAACCGTCCACCAACTCCGACAAACAACGGTAAGTTGCACGCGATTCCTGATATCCAGCATAACAGTACCATTCCAACTAACACCTTCTTCGCAATAAGTTTAGGATAAACATCTGGGAAAATGATAGCGATGAAGCGGTTGATACCAGTCAGCATGGACAGCCAGTTGCCCGCGTGGAAAGTGGTGTAGTAACTCATCATGACGTACCGACAATATGTGGTCAGATTGTACCCGAATTGTGTAATGTAGGATGAGATTGACAGGAGCGGCATGTTGACGAGGCAGTGGAAACATTCGATCGAGATGGAGTTGGCAATTAAAGAGCCGGAACCGGAGGACAGTTTTCTGGTAGAGGTCAATATTGTCCATAGAAGGATGTTAAGAACGCTGCCGAAAACGCAAAAAAGGATGCAAATAGCGAAGGATATGTCAAGCCAAGTGGGATAAATCTTCCATACTGGGAGCGCAGAAACCGGCAGCGAATTGTTACTGTACAAAACTGTACTGTTTGCGAGTGTGCCCATTGTAGTTGCAGAGTCACTGTGAATTAGCGCAGACGACAAATTTCCTCGTGACGAAGATTTAAGTGCAGATCTGATTTACCTTTAACTATAATGGTTATATTGGATTTGCGACTATAAGGTATGCCATTCAATCCACTAAGGGGAGTCGCACGAGCAAATGGACAACTCGTCGCAGCAGCAACTCCTGTGCGATTCCGCGCATTACAGATCAGCACAAAGATCATAAACGGAATAACAATTTCTGAGCCATCAGGAAACATGTACATGTAAGCAGAAAGGTGACATTTGTCGTCTGACATTTCCAGGAATGCTTAGAAATGAGACTGCTTGGGGCTTCCACTGGGCATATTCCCATCTGACACACGATACAGATTACGGCCGCATGACCGACTTGTCTGTAGATTATAGGTAACATTTACTAGTCTTTGCAACTGCGCTCTCGCAAAGAACGGAAGCTGTCATCCATTCAGCGAGGTAATTGCTGACTATAATGGTAATCAACATCCTAGCTGATGCTTCCGTTTATTATGTCGCTTTTTCGTTAACCCTAACAGCTCCCACTCACTTCCGACCTGATTTTCCGTCGTACGAATTGGTCGCTGTTGATTTGTTTAATTGACTGTGCAGCTTTTGATCATAACTACCCAAAAGACTGTAAACACAAATGCCGCATAAGGCATGATCTAATTTACCAAACAACATGCTTCTTTGGCGGATTCATCTTTGAGCGCGCTGAGCATTTGAATGCCTGACTGAACTCTTTCATATTGGATACTACACCATTCACTCGAAACCTGTATGGAGCATGTTCATCAGTCAGAAGCGCGGCCCTTTCCGTTTCCGGCCGAGCTTTGAAGCACCAAATCTACATAAAAACAAATGCACCTCAAACAACTTCCGCAGTTCTAACACAACCAACCACATTACTTGTGCAGCTGAAATAAAGAACAGCTGTTCGGGCGTGTATTTCTCCAGTCCCGGCAAGACGGGTTCTGGTTGTTTCATTCGGGACTGGTATCGTCTATAACCTCGGAGAGCGGCCCGCAATCCACCGTTATCGGCCACATTCTCGCCAGCAGTGAGTTCGCCGTTGACCTTTCCGAAAAGTGTGGAGTAATGGCTGTACTGGTCAATTATGTCATCGACTTTGGCGTTGTAGAAACTTCGAGTTTCATTTGTCCACCAGGATCGTCGGTATCCATTCTCATCATACGAAGCCCCTAGCAATTAAAGATTCATGTCGATAAATGTTACAAATAGTGCGTGAACATTAGAAAGAATGGCTTAACCATACGTGAGGCATATTACGTTACCTGTGTTATCAAAGCCGTGGGACATTTCATGGCCGATCACAAAACCTATTCCACCGTAGTTCAGGTACTGCGGACTGTCGGCATTGAAAAACGGCAGCTGCAGGATGCCAGCTGGGATATCTAAGAAACGAAAACTGCCTATTCATGCAAGCAAAGTAACAAAATTGTCTTAATTTTGCTACTTCTACCGATCATGTTGGATGACATATAGTACGTCGCGTCAGCCCTGGTAATGTCACCGGTCATTCTTATTTGGTCGTCTCGAATATTTTTAGCATCAATATGCCGAAGCGTATTCATATATGTTGACCGCAGCAGTTCAAACCCGGTGTTAAGAAAAGTCGGTCCCAACGATACCTACCAAAAAGCACAAGAAAGCCTAAAGAGGTACTTCGAAAAGTACATCAGCCAACATCTAAACGTCACTACTAACTTCCTGGTAATGCTCATCAACTGCGGAAATGTTCGTTAGGAATACATCGGGGTACGCTATCATATCCACAATAGAAGACAGCTTGAGTTGGGCGCGGCTTTTTGTTTCCGGGTCAACCCAGTCAGCTTCGTTCAGCAGCTCAAGGAACCCTTGCTCGATGTCATCAACCACCATTTTAGCCTAAAACGCAAAACAATAAACTAAGCCTAACGCTCTGAATTCTTTCGAGTCCAATCACCTTTGCTTTTAGATCCTTCGAAATCACTTCTCTGACATACACTGCGCCCAGCGCCAACGGCATCGCGCTACTAACCACTTCCAAGCAGCGATCTTCAGCTCCCGATTCAGATTTTGCTTGGGTTCCGCTGATCTTTTGCGTGTAGACAGCTTCAGCATCCCTGTAGTCGTAGGACAAGTAAATGGTGCAGCCACCAATCAGCTGCCAGCCGATGTAGTTAGCCAGCGTCCGTTTTCCCGCGTCTCCTGCGGCTTCCAATTGATAGAGCTTCACATCCAGTTTATCCCAGAAATTCAGATCGGGAAGCACAATAATGCTAGATCCGTTTATCGCGTTTTCTTTGCCGGCTTCTTTAAACAGCGCTCGGATGTAGTTGGTAACATTCCGGAGCATCGCGGATTTAAACGGATACTTTCCGAGTTCGTCAACTGTCACTTTGTTCAAATATATGGTGTCGCTGTTTTCTTGTAACGCGGAAAACTGTGCCTGTAATACAAAATGAACTGTTGTGCAGCAACGTTTTAGATTAACTGACGTTTTGTTTTAACTGTATCACTGTTCTACTCGGGTTAACTGTAGCTTACCAGTCCAATAAACGCTTCGGTCTCGAAGATTTCATCAAGTTCTGCCGCTACCACATCGACGCTCTCCTCAGAAGGTAAGTAATCTGCATCCTGCATCAACAGCACAGTAACGTTCCTGATGAAATCCATGTATGTCTCGTTGTACAGTCTGCCCAAGGATTCGTCTTTCAATACGTCGACAATTGCGTAAGTGGACGGCGCGAGAATGTAGACCAAGTTATCGACGGGACTTTGTATATCAGGTCCGGTGCCGATGAGAAAGAACGGGTTGGCTGCAAGCGTACTAACTCTAACCAGCACATCGAACACATCAAATGCCGATGCGTTCCAGTTTGGTGTTAGCAACGGCCATCCACCGATCGTTTCGTTAAGCATTTCCAACAACGGCTTGGCGCGTAATTTTTCAGCTTCTTCTGCAAAATCGCACGTATTAATGGTGGGCACTCAGCAGTGCCAATAACTCTGCACCTTCATTTTTGCATTGAGTGTAAATCAGCTTGGCCTTCATCTCCGACTGAAACATGTGATCCGTAGTTTTGGACAAAAGATCTGCAGAAAGAATGCAAAGCGTACGTAGAAGCTTGCGATGTACTCTTATGACTCACTTTGCAAGACAGTATATGTTCCTCTAGCAATCTCCCCGAATGACGTAAACGCCGCTTCACTGTCTTGCAGTTTTTTGTTGGCAATCCATTTTCCACAAGAGTACTCGTAGAAGTCATCGCAAGGGTCCGCCGACTGACTTATCCGATCCACGTATTTTTTCGCTGCAGTCAGGTGTAAATATGTATTTACGCTGGTCACGCAGCTTGTGGATAAAAAAAAACCGAGTGGTTACGCACCAGTGGCATTACATGCTCGCGTTAAGCATACGGATTTTCCCGCGGTTGCTTGAGCACGCTTGCGTGTGGTTTGTGATTGCGGCCGCCGAAATACACTTTGACCAATTGATTCTACAAAATAATGAATGACGATATCGTAGAAATGTATGTCAGAAGAGTGTGAACAAAATTACCCGACAAAATGACTGATAGAACAATAAGCATTATCGAATACATTCCAAGGTACTCTTCGAGTTGTCATATACGTAAAGGAGAAGAATTTCGAGGGAGCGAGATCGGGCTAAGCGGGCAAGGATGGACTGTATCTTAGGTAATTGTGCTTACACTTACACATAAACTGTCGGAAAAGGAACCACGCTATGCATTCTAAAGTTCTGTCTCTTTCAGCAGCAGCACAATGTTTACCTATGACAACACTCCTCTCTCACCGTCAGAACAATTCAAACTGCTGACCATAGCTGATTTCCTCTATTATGCTGCAAGTCTACGGCCAACTCACCTGCCCATCTGCAAACATCTCAGTTCACGGCTTTAAGATCAGGTACGTGTGTTAGCTTCTTCGGAATTCACCCATGTACTGACTCATCCCGGAAATATTTGTTTGTACAGTATGTACATTTGTCGACACTATACATAGCGTTTCGCATGGTACCACGGTTTGGCTATACGTTTTGTATGTGGCAGTGTTATGCAGAGTACAGTAATAGCTGTACTGGCTACGGTTCTTGGGCAGTTATTAATAATGCAACGTATCTCCTACCGGTCAAACTCAAAGTATCGGAAACAAGAAAGATTTGTCTAAACATACACACATCTTGTTATGACCCAAGAAGAATCCCACATCCTCGTCATTGTTTCTCCGTCCTTCTCCTTCAAGAGATGACCCAGTTTAGCAGAAATATGTTCTTCATGTCGCAGTAAATTTTATTCTCCGCCCACCGCTACCTTTTTCAAGAGAAGGCCCGCGCTGAGACCTTGTGTCCTCGCGTTTTTATGTTTTTTGCTATGACTGTTTTCGTTTTCGGTTCATGCTTATGGATGTTTACGTATGTTATCAGTGATGCCTTTGATAATAAACGCCAGTTTGTTTGTTCCTCGCTGTTGTTTACCAGAGTAAGGTTATTTGGCCAGATGCTGCTGAAGTAAGCAAGTTTGGGTTACAAGGAAAGTGTGCATTGCAGTGCATTAATAATAGGTAGCAGCAAATTTTCATCCTGTGCACCCTGTACTTTGACTTTTTTCTCATAAACAAATACGGTGGGAAAGGGTTTACGAATTTCTGTTTCATTTGAAATTTGATCAGTAAAAATATCTTTGGTACACTCGCAGTAGTTACCAAACGTTTGCAAATCTTCAGCCGGTGGCGGAGGTACGGTGCACAGCTGAATCGGGATCATGCACCCGTTGACCCAGCGAAACCGCTGCCTCCACCGTAATCCGAATCAGCCATTCAACGGGAGACGTTCAGCGCATCGCTGTAATATTATAACAGGGTTTACGGCGCACCCGAACAGTTTTCCGGGCTTCGTTGTATTTCGGCTTTACCGTTATGAGAACATTTTTCTCTTGTTTTTTTGCACTTCATCTCCTGATGGCGTTAGATGGTGATTGTCATCGGCTGTAGTAGCTGCCGTGATTCACCAAAAAGTCGTTGCAGATCTATCTCCACCAGTCGGCTTTTCAGAAAACCGGACAAACAAAGCGGGCAGACAGTGGTAATCATTCACGTAGATTCATCAGTAATTTATGTTGTGTCTGGAGTTTGCTGTCAGAACTCGTTTTTATTGCTTCCACAAAATTTAATGCCGAATCATGAATTAATGTCTGACTTTTACTCGTTCATTACCATACAGGAAACAGGTCAATACAGACCTAGAGGCGTAGAAGTAATATTTGCTTCCCCGATGATAGGCTTTTCCGGGGCTATTAAAACATGTGTATTGCACTATTTCTGCGGAAGAGGTGCAGCTGTTAATTTATACGAAGATTTCTAGCAGCTGTTCATGTTGATTTTCCTTTCTGGTGCAAAAGCGTATCGGCGCCGCTGGCCCTTGCTGCGAAGTATATGTAGCAAACTTTCTCTGGAACTACATGATATTAAATTTTCACGATTAGTTGAATGTTTATTGAACGGCTGCTTTTTTCTGTGCAACCATGTTTCTAACATCGTGGACTATTCTCCTGTTCCTGCCAGCTGTTATTCTTTGTGCTAAAGTGCAGAAAGGTAAACAGTTATTCTATACTATATCTATTTTACAACATCTTATAATTCTTGAATGTAAATTAAGTTCTTTGCCCTTGCCTGAGTATAACGTTTGAATTTCCGTAGGAACCGCTGTCCAGAATAAACCAGGTAGCCTTCCGGTAACGCCAACAAAACCGGTTAAAGATGTCGTTAAAGCTTCCGCTTCCAACTCAACCGAGAAGACAGTCTGCACAACCCCGTCATGCCAGAAGGCCGGTAAGCAGACAATGTGAAAACCTTTAATTTTGTGAACGGAACCAGGCGATATTTTGGAACATTTCTTCGCACCTTTTAAAAAAAACTGGAAATGCTGGAAATTGTAAAAAATTAAGAATAAAAAGTTGGTTTTTCATAGCAATTAGTTCCGCATGAAGTTATAAGCAAGAAAAGATATGGAGCCGTGAAATACAGTATATTGGTTAAAAATTCTCTTGTCTGCATTCTGCTTGAGTATTGCTCTCAGCAAAACAAATGCAGACCGCGTCTCGTATCTTTTCTATGAATTGTAGCGGAAAAGTTTCTAAGCCGAATCAACAGTTCAGCGGATCCCTGCAACGATTTCTTCGACTATGCCTGTGGCACGTGGATTAGCGTTAATGAGATCCCCGATAACGAAACCGACATCAGCGAGTTTTACTTTTTGACTCGGAAAATGAAGGAAGTTGGTCAAAGTAAGCCGAATCAAGCTGCCGCTTCACCGTTATCACTGGCATTTTAGAAGGAATTAATGCAGTATCACTCATACAGTTATGCATGTCAGATGTCCTGAAGGCCAAGCAAGATCGCATGTTCGCTTCCGAAGTGATAGCCAAGAGCATCTTTCGACAGTGCATGAACGAAGGTACGTCTTCGTGCAGTGCTTCTTATTCTGCCTGCCTAATTCTTAGTGCGCTCTTAAACACACTGGAATTTCATTATAAAAATATCTGTAGATAAAATTAAAAAAATGTTTATCTTGGCTTCTTCAGAGTTTAGAGCCATGCTTTTTGTTAAGCTATTTACTATCAAAGTCAATCAAAAACAAAAAACAGACTAGTCAAACGAACAAGAAGCTAAACTGGAGCATAAGTCTTATGGTAAAGCGCGATTGTCCAGTGATATGCACAAATAAACTTCGCAGTCTTGGCAATGTAATCGAACGTTCTGAGAGTTTCTGTTTAATGTTTTACAGAATTTTGTTGAAATATTCGAATTTTTTACAGCTGAAATCAACAAACTACGCGCGCGACCTTTACTTGATCTCCTAAAGGAGTTTTTCGGCGGTTGGCCAATACTCCAACCCAGGTGGGATCCATCACAGTTCAACCTGGCCGACACGTTGGTCAAGAACTTCTTTGTCGGCAACCAGCCTTTCTTTGCCCTATCCCTTGGGGCCGACGTGGAAAATCCGTTGACCAACATGCTTCAGATTGATTCTCCTCCAACGTTCGCAACGGTCGATGTGCTGAATGACGCCATCGCGGGAAAGATCTACATAGAGAGCTATCTGACCCTTATATTTAACACAACTTCGTTGCTGTTGAAAGATTCGAAAAGGCCAGTGGATGTCAACAGCCTATCGGTGAACCTTACGGAGATTGCGGGAATGGAACGATCATTTGGCATGGTAAGCTAAGCAATACAAGAACCTAACTGAGACATGCGTTATGCAAGCTTTCGAAGCCCAGCAGTTTCTTTTAACCGGACCTCAGTGTGGCCGTTTGGTTGTAGTGCTGCACCTATCTACAGTATGGCCACGCCACTTGTAGCCGAAAACATTTCTAGTGTCCTGCCGCATAATGCACAGCTTTTCGACGAATCTTTCACTATTGTCTAGTGTAACTTTTTGTCCTCTATCCAACAAACATATGCTATCGCAGCGGCCTAACTTCACACTTCGCCGGTTCTTGATTGAAGTGGTAGGGGTGTGGTGCGTTTTGCCGGTCGTATAAACCCGGCCACAGAAACCCACCCGGTACGTTTTTAGGCACTTAGGGCTTTTCATCCGACAGAGCATAAGTGTGGGCACCTTTTAAATTTAGTTGTTGCTCGTTTGTTGCGAACAGCTTGAAACGCCGAAGCGTTACATTTCAGCTCTCATAGACTTCCATGTTATAACATGGGATGCTAACAGGCTCCCTGCATCCACCGGAACAGTTTTTGGGAAATGTTTTGTTGTTCAATCGAATGGCTATGGATTAGGCATGAACGAAACAGTATTGGTTTAAACTTGAAATTCACCGGCATCGAGAGCCGAGCCGTCAAATCCTGCATACTGAATCACAGCAAGCAGTAATCATCAGAAAGCGGGTTGAATAATGAAAGTGCTGTCAAGCTGCAAATAAATTCTTTGCGTTCTGATTGAGAAAAGAAAAGGATACTGGGATTCCTTTGCACGATTAGCACCGCAAAAAACAACAACTCATGCTTTCGCTGCATCATAGACAAAGGTCAACGCTCCAACTATCCATCTTGTACGGTGCTGGCAGGTCACCCGCCCTGGGAGGATGAACAGCAACTTTAACTGGCTCAGTGTTGTTGTTTTCCAGTAGAGAAATGATTGCTCTACCGCCTAAAAGTAGGAAAATACCAAAAACAAGTCTCCTGAAATTTAGAGGAATATAGTAGCGGAATTTGGAAAGGTCAGAGCACATGTCCGACCGGTTTCCGATGCTGGTGTCCTTTGATTTAAATTTTTTTAAATTTTGCATTTACGTGACAAACTTTAGTGTTATACCGTGAAAGGTACTAAAATGAATGGGCATTCGAACTGCGTTTGAAATTTTGACGCAGGACTTCACGGCGCTCCAGGGCGGGCGCTCGAAAAATCGTCTACAAGTGGCGTGGCCATACTGTAGTTTCGTGAACTTTTTTGCAGATTTTACATCTGCAAATGCTGGGATATGTCGTACTGTAGAACAGTGTTCATTTGAAGGGTTCAAACGAAAGTGTTCATTCCAGGCAAAGCTTACAGCTGTGGAAAAAGCCAACGACAGCATTTACTTGAACAAGATGACCTTGTCCGCCTTCCAGAAACAGTACAACTTCAACTCCACACTTATGCGCAACGTAACCAGCATCATTCGAGCCTACTTAACTGCTGCTAACCTCTCAAAGGAAATTACCGACAATGCGACCATTGTCGTACTGAATCCACGTTTCTGGCCAGTGGTCGATGCAAAACTGGCTGAGCTGGAAGCCCTCGGTGACGAAGGGAAGCGCCGGTTGGCGAACTATATGGGATGGCAGCTGATTTCGGGACTGCTTGACTATTTATCTCAGGATTATCGACATACGTTGGCGGAATATAAGCAGAGGATTACCGGTAGCAAGACAAAGAGGGATCCGCCCGTCGGGGAGAGATGCTTGAGCGTTGTCACGGCGCTTCTACCGATGAGCGTGGGCTCCATGTATGCGAGGGATGTGGTACCGCGGGACTTGAGGCAGAAGGTTAGTGGGCATTTTAAACCTTGTTACAGACACAGATATCTGTACTTGTACGCTGTTTTTGACTGTTATAATCTCCAAATTTTCTCTATAGCTCTGCAAGCGTGCATACAACTATAACAAAACTCAGAAACCGGTGTCATTCATTTCAATGTTTTAGTCAGGAGAGTAACATAAATTTATTTATGCTGTTATAAGAACTAAAATGAGGCTCAGCTATTGAACAGTACCTGTGTGACGATGTAGGCAACAATGATGGTCAAGGACATTCAGGTCGGCTTCGGCGAACTTTTGAAAACGGCAAGTTGGATGGACAATGCCACCCGTCAACGTGCGTTAATCAAGCTGGATGCCATTATTAATGTTGCCGGATATCCCGAAATGTTTTTGAGCAATACAACGGCAATAGATGAGGAGTACAAACTCGTACGTGCAATAACTTAGGACATTAAGGTGCGTACATTGTGTAACGGGTTTTTCTTTTTCGTACAGGTAACAGTTCAAAAAACGTACATCGATACCCTCGCAACGAGCACTAAAAGCACGCTTATTCGCCAATTAAAAAGGTTACCGAAAGCGAACCTTCGCTACGATCCGATTACTGACACCCCGGACATCACGGAAGTTAATGCATTCTATATGCCCAGCAACAACGTCATAAGTAAATTATTCTAAAACTGTGAACAAAGAAACTGACTAAAAATCAACCGTCTGCATGAATGCAGCAATGTTGGCTGCTATTCTCCAGCTGCCGTTCTACGACTCGGAAAGTCCACAGTATCTGAACTACGGTGCCATCGGCTACATCATCGGCCATGAGACTACGCATGGATTCGACGACACTGGAGCCAATTATGACGATCAAGGTGTCCGCCGAGCATGGTGGAGCAACACGACGGCGGCACTGTACGAAGCGCGAAAGAAAGGCATGGCGCAGCAGTATGCCAACTATGCATTACCGGCTGGAAAGGTTAACGGACAACTGACGCTCGGGGAAAACATTGCCGACAATGGCGGATTACGAGCAGCGTACAAAGTATGCATAATACATAATGCGTTTCTGCTGCTCTTCCTGTTTTTGCATTACCGTGACCACATGGTTTACGTTTGTTATATTTCGATAGGGATACTCAAAATACCTCCAAAGGTTATCGAAACCCGAGCCAGTGTTACCCGGCCTGGAGAAGTACACACCACTGCAGCTGTTTTTTCTTTCTGCCGGACAAGTAAGCCCTCAATGCGCATTCGTATCAGGCTGGATATTATAAATAGGGCAGAGGCGCTGCACGTGTCGATTAGCAAGTGTGAGTTAGAAATGTGGATATGACAAAAGTAAGCTCTGTGTGTATGAAGAGCAAAGCGGTTGATGCTATCGACATTTCTCCGCCCGCAGTCCGTCCGATTATTCAGCGAGTTTATCTAGCTGACAATGCATGTCATTCATGCATTTTGATTACCGGTTGAATATATCTTTTGTTTCAAATTTTGTAATGAATAAATAACAGCCAAATACACTTTAACAGTCGGAAGAAAATGGGACGGGGACATGTCGAAAGTATGCGCCGCTTTGCCCTTCATACACGCAGAGCTTACTTTGGTCTTATTCGCATTTCCAACTCACACTTGCTTATCGACACGTGCAGCGCCTTTGCTCTAATATGTTCCCCTTATGCGAACTGATCTGTAATCATAGCGCTTTGTCTTGTGCTCGTAGGTGTGGTGTAATAATAAGCGAATTGAAAGTGAGCGAGTGGACCTCTTAACAGAAACACACGCTCCCAATCGCTTCCGAGTTAATGGAGCTGTTTCCAATATGCCAGAGTTTGCGGACACTTTTAAGTGCTCTAAGAATGCTCGAATGAATCCGAGCGTGAAGCAAGTTGTGTGGTAAACTGTTCTAAGCGATTCTAAATTCTGTGGCGTTCTCCGGTGCTACTTCAGACAGTCTATAATATTGTTGCTGATTGCAATAAATGATTGTTGCGAATAGAACGGTGCACACGATTTCTAATGCAGAAGTACAGATAGGCAGTATACAGAAGACCAAGGAAACCTCGTGGCTAGAAACGCCGAATCATGTCTTTTGTCTGTCTTTCACCAGTCCATTACCATCATTCTAGGAAAGAGGTCGCGTTCATTACTCACCAAGAGGCTAAGAAATAACACTTGCTTTCCCGATAACAGGCTTCCAGTTGTCCATAAAGCACGGTATGTAGCGTTAAATTTTTGCGGAAGATTAGGTGCGACTGTTAATTTAACGAAGAGCTTTGTAGCTGTTCTTATTGATTAGTCTTTGGCGTGCGAAAGCGTATCGCGTATAGCGTTGTCCCTTGCTGGTAACTGCATACAGCAACTTTTGTCTAGAATTGTATCATATTTTACGATTAGATGAATGTTAACTGGACTGGGGCTTTTTTATCAGCAATCATGTTTATAACATCGTGGAATATTCTCCTGTTTCTGCCAGCTGCTATTCTTTGTACTGAAGGGGAGAAAGGTTAGCAGCATGTCTGGACGACTAAGACTGGACTACTTCTGTTTGCCCTGATTTAAGAATTTTTCAATAATTATGAATTATCCTCTGTACCCTTGCCCGAATAACATAAGGTTTGAATTTTCGTAGGAGTCGCTGTGAAGGATAAACCAGACAAACTTCGGGTAACGCCACCAAAACCGGTTGAAGATGTTGTTAAAGCTTCCGCTTCGAGATCAACCGCCAAGACGGTCTGTACAACCCAGTCATGCCAGACGGCCGGTAAGCAGACACTGCGAAGAACTTTGATTTCGTGAGTGGTCCCAGGCGATCTTTCGAAGCATTTCTTCGCATTCGTCTGAACACGTTCGAAAGACGATAATCAACTTCTTGATTTTTGAGAGGTTTCAAAACAACAAAAACCACGTTTCGGGAAGCAAGTTTTGAAGGAATTTTTTAAAATTAAGCTTTAGATGCCTAGAAAATAAAAAATTTCATCTTTCATATTATAATAAAGTTTAGGCGGAACAAGCACGGAGTTGTACAAGATATTGCTTAAATTTTCTTGTCTTGATTTTGCTTGACTGTTGCCTAAAGTAACATGTCAGCAAAAGACACGCAGACCGAGTTTCGTAGTATACTAGTAATTTGAATTTTAGCGCAAAAGTTTTTAAGCCGAATTAACAGTTCAGTGGACCCATGTGACGATTTCTTCGAATATGCCTGCGGCAAGTGGATCAGCACCAATGAGATCCCGATAACGCAACCGGAATCAGCGAGTTTAACTTCCTGACTCGTAAAATGAAGGAACCTGTTCAGAGTAAGTTTCCGTCAACTGTTGCTTTACACCTGCCAGCTGCTATTTGACGCTGTGGACAACGTCTTCATCGTTTGCTAACTTTGCTTACTTGATCTGCATGAGGACTGTTGCTACTGTAATGTATAACTGTGGATACTTGTTATGCAATTTGAGTCATACACCACAGTTGGGCATTTTGTCAGATGTCCTGAAGTCCAAGCGTGATCGCATGTTCGCTTCCGAAGTGAAAGCCAAGGACCTCTTTCAACAGTGCAGCAACGAAGGTAATTTCCCACTTCTTCTACGTCCTATTTCTGTACGCAGCTTAACTAGCGCACTTTGATAGGTGGCATTGTCCATCCAGCTTGCCGATTCTAGCAGTTCGCGGAAGCCGACTTGGATATCTTTGACCATCATTGTTGCCTACTCAATTAAGCCGTGCCACATTACGAAATACCAACGTGTACTATGTCTGTAACTCATATGTTGAAATGAATCTTAGGGTGGAACTTGTACTGTATTGGGATTGGATACACGGTACTAGCGCCTCAGATCGTATGATTAACGGGTTACAGTAAGGCGACGCGCGTGGTGACACGTGGTACCACGACAAAGATCGGGGAAGGAGGTTTGGTACGTATTCGACTCCGTACCGAGTGCCACCATAACAGATACGGCATGGTGTACCAACCCCTCCGTGTCCGCACATGGTTTTGAAATAAAAAAATTACGCTTCGCCAAGCCACCTCATGAGGCTGGCTGCAGTACTAGCTCCAGTTGTTGAACTTCAACTATTCAAAATTTCAAAAACAATTGCAGCGCGTTTCTTTTGTTCTCACTCAACCTTATCAAACCCATATTCAGAAACCAGGAATACTTTTGTGTGTTTTGGTGAGTTGCGCGCTTATGAACGTTTTGTGCATGGCCACATCATGGCACTGACAAACAAACAACACAAAAGCTCGTATTATACAACATTTGCGCGCCCAGTGGTAGACTGTTGTGCGCGTTGTGTAAAATAGCTAGAATATATAGCCTTAAATGAGTTCATGAATGATTACTTATTAATGCGGTACCGATAAACTGTACGGAGAGAAAGCAACACGATAGATTGTCTACAAAACAGGTTGAAAACGGTGGAAACACTTCGTGGACGAAAGTTGTGCAGCTATAAGCAGAGGTTGAAAAAATGAGCCCCACCCGTTACTGCATTTATGTCTTGCTAACCTTTTGCTTCAAATCCTGCGGTACCACATCCCTCGCATAGAGGGCCCCCACGGCCAACGGTAGCATGTCTGTGACAATGGTCAAACATCTCTCCCCAACGGGTGGATCGCTCTTGGTCTTCTTACCGAAAATTCTCTGACTGTATTCGGCCGAAACATAACGATAGTCCTTCGACAGATAGGTCGACAGTCTCGAGATTAGCTGCCATCCAATATAGTTCGCCATCCGGCGTTTGCCTTCATCGCCCAGGGCCTCCAGCTCGACCAGTTTTGCATCCATCACTGGCCAGAATCGGAGATTTGATACAACAATTCTTGTATTGTCCGTAATCATGTCGGAAAGGTTGAAGGCAGCAAAGTAGGCTCGAATGATGCTGGTTATATTGCGCATGATCGTAGAGTTGAAACTGCAGCGGTCCTGGAATTCGGAGAGGGTCATCTTGTTCAGGTATATGTCGGTGTTGGAGGTTTCGACTGATGTGAGCTTTGCCTGGAAAAAATATGTCCGGGTTACGATGTGTGGTGTGTTTGCATATTACTGTAGATGACAATATATCAGAAAATCTTCCAGCTGTTTACGATTCAATTTGAAACATGCGCAAGATTTTGAAGTTATCGAAGACCAAGTTAATTTTATAACCAGTCTAATGTACTACATGAATAGTATATACATACAGTGTATGTAGTATCATACAGACAGACTGGGATCAGTCCCACAGGTTTGTGTATGAGGCTTTGGAAAGTTCATTTCTTCAATTTTACCAATTTTACCATGCCTAATGAACGTTCCATTTCCACAATTTCCGTAAAGTTCACTAAAAATCTGCTGATATCCAGTGTGCTCACTGTGCTGTTCAGGCCTTTCATGGCAGCAACGATGTTATATTAAACATAAAGGTGAGGTAGCTCTCTGTGTAGAGCTTTCCCAGGATCTCGTCATTCAGCACATCCACCGTCGTATATGTCGCCGGAGAATTGAAATTGATTATGTTAATCAATGGATTCTCAACCTCACCGGTAACGCTAACCGCAAAGAAAGCCTCATTGCCGACAAAGAAGTTCTTGACCAGTATGTCGGCAATGTCGAACCGCGACGGATCCCAGTCGGATTGGAGTACAGGCCAACCACTGACATACTCATTGAGAATATCCAGTAAGGGTCGTGCGCGGAGTTTTTCGATTTCAGCTGCGAAACATTTGTATACGCTAACGAATTTCGGTGAAATAATAATTACAAGCGCTTACAGTCCTATTTAGCTAATTATTATTTCCAAGGGGTGCGAATTATTTATACAACTGAACAACATAAATTTAACAGCTGGTACTGAAAGAGAAAATACGAAAACGTGTTCAGTATGACTGTGAAATTATGCTAAAGTAGCAAGAATATAATAATTACCCTCGTTACTGCACTGTCGAAACAGACTCTTGGCCTTCACTTCGGAAGCGAACATGCGACCGCGCTTGGTATTCAGAATACCTGGAATGTATATACAAATGTGCAACAGACCCTGCATACATACAGTATATGCATACTGCGTATTCCTTGTTTAATATGTTGCAGTAATCACGCAAACGATAGAGTATGTCGCCGAAAGCAAAACAGCGTCGAAAAACACAGTGCCAGTTATTGTAGATTGGTCGTCTAATTAGACTCACCTTGATTAACTTCTATTATTTTCCGACCCAAGAAGTAAAAGTCGCTGATTTCGGTTACATTGTCGGGAATCTCGTTAGTGCTGATCCACTTGCCACAGGCATATTCGAAGAAATCAGCACATGGATCCACCGAACTGTTTATTAGGCTTAGAAACTTCTGCGCTAAAACACAAGCATACATGCAAAGAATTTCGCCTGCACTGGATTTCGCTTGCCGTCAATCTAAGGCATGAAATGATCAAATACACTCCAGATAATAATGACTTATGAAATCTAGTTTATGAAACTTATGAAATATTATTCAAATTTTACATAATTTCTTTTGCTGATGTTTTGTTGTTTAGTACCTTCCAGAGAACGAGAAATTCTTTGTCGTTTATGCTTTGTTTGAAAAGCTACAAGGAACAGCTTCAAACGCTGCACTGCACCATTATAGATATCGCAGAACGGACAGTCTCAGCTTACCGATTTTCTGGCATGCAGGGGTTATGCACACCGTCTTGGCGGTTGAATTTGAAGCAGAAGCCTTAACAACATCTCTTGCAGGTTTTGTTTTTGTCGCCGGAAGCCTGTCTGGTTTATTGTTCACTAGGATTCCTGTTTGCAAATTCATATCTCATATTCGTGACGTGAACAAAGAATATCGTTGTTTGACTGTTACCAAAGGATTATAACACAGTGGAGTTGACTACCTACCATTCTGAACTTTACACAAAGCATAACAGATGGTAAGAACAGGAGAACATGCCACGATCGCATAAGCATCGTTACCGTTCAGAAAGCAGCCTAAAACGTTATGCACAATAAATTCCCGTCTGATCCTCAATTAAAATGCGATTCCATGCAAACTGCTACACTAATCAGCACCGCACATCGGCGCTGTTACACGATGGCACAGTGAAAAAATCAAGATGAACAACATAAAAAGATTTTCGTTCACATTAACACCCGCAGCAATGAGACAGTACTGAAAGTTGATTAACGATCCTCGAAAGCACAGGAATGAAGAAAACCGCAGTCAGGCAGGTCATGTTTTACCATTATAGATTTATCCGTACGTGAAACATCGCGAAATAGCATGTCACCCGGCTGTCGTGCAGGAGTTAAAAATTACTGATTTGCTAAAAAAAGACTTTGCACCGCATTAACATTGCATGGTATTATCATATCCCGCGGTACTAAATCCCTCACATACATGGCGCGATTCAAGTATTACGTAACAAAAAAAATCAGGTTTTTCTGCCTACCCACCCACCCATGTAACGAATCTGGGGACTACCACCCGTCTCCTAACTACACGTTACGTAACGTTTTCCCCCCCCTAGTAACGATTTTGCGACCCCACCCACCTACCCCTCGCCGTTACGTAATACTTGAATCGCGCCCATGGCCGCTACACTCAGCGGTAGATTCTCCGTGACAACGGTCAGACATCTCTCCCCGACTGGCGGATCCTTCTTTGTCCTGCAGCCGGTAATTCTCTGCTTGTATTCCGCCATAGTCGGTCGATAATCCTGAGACAAATAGTCCAACAATCCCGAGATCAGCTTCCATCCCATATAGTTCGCCAAACGGCGTTTCCCTTCGTCCCCGAGGGCTTCCAGTTCAGCCAGTAATTCGCACCGACCGCTGGCCAGAAACGTGGATTGAATACAGCGATGGTCGTATTGTCGGTAATGTCGCTTGAAAGATTAGCAGGAGCGAAGTAGGCTCGAATGATGCTGGTTATGTTGCGCATGATTGTAGAGCTGAAGTAGTAATGGTTTTGGAACTCGGACAAGGTCATCTTGTTCAAGTAAATGCTGTCGTCGGCCTCTTCCACAGCTGTGAGCTGTGCCTGGAATAAGTATTTCGAAATGCACTTGAAAACATTGGAATGCGCTCGGTTGTCGTAATTAGAAGGTAGAATAACAGCGAGAACTACGTATCCTGCAATATCAACGCGGTTATATTAAAAATGAAGGTCAGAAGGTTCTCTGTGTACAGCTTTCCCGTAATCGCGTCATTCAGCCCATCCACCGTTGCGTATGTCGTGAGAGCATTAATTTGGAACATGTTGCTCAACGGATTTTCCACATCAATGCCAACATCCACAGTAAAGAAAGCCTCGCTGCCGACAAAGTAGTTTATGACCAGCGCGTCGGCAATGTTGCACTTTGATGGATCCCACTCGGATCGAAGCATTGGCCAACCACTTACATAGTCGTCTAAAAGATCTAGTAGTGGTCGTGCGCGAAGTTTTTCGATTTCAGCTGTAAAAAAATGGAATACTTTAAACAAATCTTTTCAAAACGCTAAACAGAAATTCTCTATATTTTCCACTACATTGCGAAGACAGCTAAGTTTATCCGTACAAACTACCAGAAAATCGCGACTGATACGACATACAGTTAAAGCAGCCGAAGCCATCATCAATGTTGCGGGATATCCCGAAATGTTCCTGACGAATACAACGGCAATCGACGAGGAATACCAATTTATAGGCCAAACTAAGCATTTTGGTGCTTCTTGCATTGGCACTTTGACGTCATGTCTCGCAGGTGACCATAGAACAAGCATACGTCGAAACCATTGTAAAAAGCCTTAAAAGCGCGATTATACGCCCGCTAAAACGTCTGCCCAAGGCTGGCCTTCGCTACGTTCCAATTACTGACACACCGGACATCACGGAGGTCAATGCATACTATGCGGCACAAACAAATTTAATAATAAAAAACTCATTGAATTTCAAACTTCTGTATGATTGCAGTTATGCTGGCTGCCATACTCCAGCTCCCATTCTATGACACGCAAAGTCCACAGTACCTAAATTACGGTGCCATTGGCTCCATCATCGGCCATGAGACAACGCATGGGTTTGATGACACTGGATCCAAGTATGATGATCAAGGTTCCCGACGGGAATGGTGGACTAATACCACAGCGGCACTGTACGAAGCGCGAAAGAAAGGCATGGCGCAGCAGTATGACAACTATACACTGCCGGCTGGAAAGGTCAACGGCCAGCTGACACTCGGGGAAAACATTGCCGATAATGTCGGATTACGCGCAGCGTAAAAGGTTTGGCTTAAGACATTGTCGTTGTTTCGCACAGCTTGATCTGGAATAATGTTTCGCATTGTTTGATTCTGAAATATTTTCGTAGGGATACTCAAAATACCTCCGAAGATTATCTACACCAGAACCGGCACTACCAGGATTGGAAGGCTATACGCCACTGCAGCTGTTTTCTCTTTCCGCCGGACAGGTAGGTCTCTCGTCCTAATTCCACAGTCATATTATCAGGCGGGATCGGTTCAGTGATATAAAGAGATTTACGGTTTTACCGGTACGGCTTGTGTTCATAGGTATGGTGTAGCAAGGCACGAATGGAAAGTGGACGAGTCAACAAATTGACCGAAACGCACGCTCCTGATCGCTTCAGAGTGAATGGGGTCGTTTCTAACTAACATGCCAGAATTTTCGGCCACTTTTAGCTGCTCTGCAAAGGCACGAATGAATCCTAGCTTGAAGCAAGTTGTATGGTAAACCAATCTACACTATTTGGCTTTCTTTGGCGTTACTGCAGAAAAGATGGATTTTTGGTGCTTAATAACTGTGCTAATTAGTTTGATTGTTTTGCACGGTTTCATGCTATGGATCGGCGAGTACTAAATCGCATAAGAAATACATAAGCAAATGTGTTTATTAGGCGTTTATTAGCATTTATTTAATATCTAAATGAACTAGCTACTCTTGGGCACTGACTCCCGAGGATTACAAATCAACTTTCTTAATCTTAGTCAGTTTAAGACTTCAAGAACTGTCGGAGCACGACACGGCTCGGTTTGAAGTCTGTCTCTACTATTAAAGAAAACAGGTCACGAGTCATTTTTCACCCAGAGGCTAAGAAATAACACTTGATTCCCCGACGACAGACTTTCACTTTTTCCGCCTAAAGCACGGCATTGCCACATTTCTTCGGCTCAGCTGCAGCCGTTAATGTGAATGAAAACTTTTTGAAGTTGTTCACCTTGATTCGCTTACTGTGCCATAGGGTTACAGCCCCGGTGTGCTTTCGTGTACGGTGTATAATTTCCATAGAATCTTATTCTACTTGAATATTTGACAAACATTTATTTGATGCCCCAGAAGTTTAGGCTTGTTTCTGACCTGTTACCATGCTTATGCGATCATGGAATGTTCTCTTGTTCTTGCCATCTGTTATGCTCTCTGCCAAAGTACCGAAAGGTAAGTAGCTGATCCTACACTGCAACTGCACTCTGTTATAAACCTTTAATGACAGCGAATGAACTGTATTCTTTGCTCACGTCCTGAATATGAGATTTGAGGTTGCGCAGGAATCGCTGTGGACAATGAACTGCACAACCTCTCAGTGACACCAATAAAACCGATGAAAGATGTTGTTAACGCTTCCGCCTCGAATTCAACCGCCAAAACGGTGTGCAGAACGCCTGCATGCCAGAAAACCGGTAAGCAGAGACTGTCGGTCCTGCGATTACTGTAATGGTCCAGGGCAGCGTTTGAAGCTGATCTTCATATTTCTTTAAACATAGCAAACGATGAAGGATTTCTCGTTTTATGGAACGTTCTAAACATGAGCAAAGAAATTTTGTTAAACTCCATTAAAATACTTTATTAATTTTCGTAAGTTTTACAAATTATATATAAATAATTGTTGTCTAGATTTTATTGTCTATTTTGTGCTTTAGAATGATGGTAGCAGGAGTACTGTACAGACCAAGTTCTAATTAATTTTAGCGCAAAAGTTTCTAAGCCGAATCAACAGTTCTGTGGATCCATGTGGTGACTTCTTCGAATATGCCTGTGGCAAGTGGATCAGCACTAACGACATTCCCGACAATGAAACCGTGATCAGCGACTTTTACTTTTTGGGTCGGAAAATGATAGAAGTTAATCAAGGTGAGTCTAATCACACGATTAATCTACAATAACTGGCACAGTACACCGTTGGATGCTGTTTCGTTTTTAGTAAAACACAAAGATGGAGTACATGTCGCAAACGCTGATGTACTCTATCTCTAACGTTTATGTGATTGCTGTAACATTACACGAAATATACAGTACGTATATACTGTATGTATGTATTATATGCAAGGTGTGTTGTACATTAATTTATGCATTTCAGCTATTCTGAAGACTAAGCGTGGTCGCATGTTCGCTTCCGAAGCGAAGGCCAAGAGTCTGTTTCGACAGTGCAGTAACGAAGGTAAATTGTATTCTTGCTGTTTTGGCATAATGTCACAGTCTCACTGAACACCTTTTCGTACTTCCTCTTTCTATCCGGCTGCTCAATTTATGTTGTTCAGTTGTCCAAATAATTCCCCCGCATTGGAAACAATGATTATACAGTACAAATAGGACTGTGAAAGCTTTTCATTCAAATTGTACAGAAATTTTTAACGTATTTTAACTTTTCTCAGATGAAATCGAAAGATTTCGTGCACGACCTTTGCTGGACCTCCTCGATGAGTATGTCAGTGGTTGGCCAATACTCCAAACCAACTGGGATCCATCGCAGTTCGACATTGGCGAGATCCTGGTCAAGAACTTCTTTGTCGGCAATGAGGCTTTCTTTGCAGTTAGCGTTAGCGGTGATGTAGAAAATCCATTGGTCAACATGATCAATTTCAATTCTCCCCCGACATATACGACAGTGGATGTGCTGAATGACGAGATTATGGGAAAGCTCTACACAGAAAGCTATCTTACCTTTATGTTTAATGTAACATCGTTGCTGCTGAAAGATCTGAACAGCACACTGGATGTCAACAGATTTTCGGTGAACCTTACGGAAATTGTGGAAATGGAACGATCGTTCGGCATGGTAAAGTTTACAGAGGAAACTACCAGAAACCCATATACACAAACAAACCAAAACATGGGAATGATTTCAGTGTGCTTGCAATCAGTATGATAATATGCACACACTTCACCATCGTAAGTGTTAGTTTTGCATTCATGTTCTTTCCAGGCAAAGCTCACATCAGTCGAAAACGTCGATGACAGCATAAACTTAAACAAGATGACGCTCTCCGAATTCCAGGACCACTACCGTTTCAACTCTACGATCATGCGCAACGTCACCAGCATCATTCGAGCCTACTTTGCTGCCGCAAACCTGTCCAACGAGATTACCGACAATACGACAATTGTTGTACCAAATCTCCGATTCTGGCCAGTGATGGATGCAAAACTGGTCGAGCTGGAGGCCCTGGGCGATGAAGGCAAACGCCGGATGGCGAACTACATGGGATGGCAGCTAATCTCGGGATTACCGAACTATTTGTCTCAGGATTATCGCTACGTTCTGGCAGAATACAGTCAGAGAATTTCCGGCAGGAAGACCAAAAGGGATCCGCCAGTTGGGGAGAGATGTTTAAGCATTGTTACGGTGGTGCTGCCGATGAGCGTGGGGGCCATGTACGTGAGAGATGCCGTGCCGCGGGATTTGAAGCAAAAGGTTAGCAAGACATAAATGCAGCAATACAGTTCTATAATGCGGGTATTGGCATCGTATTCCAGCTGCTGCTGTACGTGCTAGAGAAAAGCGTCTTTTCCGAGTAACCGAAATCTTCGGTGGACAATTTTCGATGAAATGTTTCTAAGCTTCCTTATAGCTCTGCATACGCGCATAAAGTAAAACATGGTCAAAAGCAGGTTAAGAAGCAGGTCAAGGTATGACACTCGGACAAAACACAAAGGCTTGATGCCACGTAGAGTCGTTTGGATAATCTTAAAAAATGGTCGGTCGTATGAACATGTTTGAGGTTCTGTTTTATGGAATATTGTAGGCAACAATGATGGTCAAAGACATCCAAATCGGTTTCCGCGAGCTGCTAGAATCGGCAAGTTGGATGGACAATGCCACGTATCAACGTGCATTAGTCAAGCTGGATGCCATTATTAATGTTGTTGGATATCCAGACGTGTTTCTGACTAATACAACAGCAATCGATGAGGAATACAAATTTGTGCGCCAAATTAAGCATTTCAGTACTTTATGGTGTAGCACTTAGCACATTTTACCTGTCTCGCAGGTGACCATCCAACAAACATACGTCGAAACCATCGCGAAAAGCCTTAAAAACGCGGTTATTCGCCAACTAAAACGTCTGCCTAAAGCCAATCCTCGCTACGATCCAGTTACCGACACACCGGACATCACGGAAGTCAATGCATTCTATTCGGCAAACAGCAACGTTTTATGTAGGCCGCCCTAACAAAGAAAGATAGTAATCTGATTTGACTAAATGATTATCTGATCTGATCTATTCAGAATATGATTAAATTCCAACCTTCTGCATGACTACAGCGATGATGGCAGCCATACTCCAGCTCCCATTCTACGACTCGGAAAGTCCACAGTACCTAAACTACGGTGCCATTGGTTCCATCATCGGCCATGAGACAACACATGGGTTCGATGACACTGGATCCAAGTACGATGATCAAGGTTTCCGCCGGGTATGGTGGACCAATACCACGGCGGCACTGTACGAAGCGCGAAAGAAAGGCATGGTGCAGCAGTATGACAATTATACACTGCCGGCTGGAAAGGTCAACGGACAACTGACACTCGGGGAAAACATTGCCGATAATGGCGGACTACGAGCAGCATACAAAGTATGCATGCAAAATTCGTGTGTTTTTAGAACACAGCTGAACTGTGCAGTATCGGTTCCGCGTTGTTTACGTTTGAAAGGTTTTGTAGGGATACACAAAGTACCTCCAAAGGTTACCTAGACCGGAGCCGGTACTCCCGGGATTGGAAGGCTATACGCCATTGCAGCTGTTTTTTCTTTCCGCCGGCCAAGTAGGTCTCTTTTACACAGTTGT
>JAQGAU010000449.1:0-27996 GCA_034698045.1 Paramacrobiotus richtersi
AATCCATAGCACACACTGCACTGAAACGGCTCGCGTCTTTCACTAAACATCACCCGGATCCACCCAGGAGCGCCATGTAAAGTTAGAAAAAGAACTTTGCTTTTTCTACTTTAATTATGAACTCGAGCACTGCTCGGTTCCCTTCTGCTCATTTACCGACACGCTTTTATACGACAAAACATGGGAGCGTTCATATGACAAAACAGAGGAACGGTTGTTACTCAGACAAACTGTCATGGTCACACAAAGATATCAATCATTCCATCTGCGCTAGTCAGACAACAGGAAGGTCTGGACTTTAGTATTAGCTATGAACGTTACGCTAACATAGCAATACAGGTCTATGGCAGGCTGAAGGCCAAAGTACGGCTCGCAACGGGGAGTACCCGGGTACTCGAGTTCTCGGTTCTCCGTTTAACATACAAGTCTATCAAGCATCCTTGGCTTTGTTTTTGGCATTTTTTATATAGGTAGGAATGTGTTTTGTGCGATGAACAAAATTATGTTGTTCTCAGCAACCTTAGTTTCTTAGTAGGTTAGTTGCAAGGTGGCCCTGAAGATTTCAACTATGAGCAAGTGGTCTTGATGGCGATAAAACAGTTTGAAAAAATTATTGTGTGGCTATGATGGGTCTAATCGTAATGACATTGTGAGTTGTCGCTGATTTGTCACTGGTTCGGAGATTTTTTTTCTCACGAGCGCTCGACTGTGTTATAGATCTAGAGTTAGCTACATCAACATGTGACAATAACTGTGATGAACGACGATTGGATACTTCATTTACAAACTACAGTTAGCTGCACTGGATACACTAGCAAAACGGCAAACTCAATTGCAGCAGGCGCATCAGATGACACCAGATGTAACTATCTTTAAACTAAAGACAGTTGTTGTCCCCATATAAATTATGCATTTGCTTAAAAACAGCCAACACTGATACTTCACACGGTTTGATACACAATGTTGTACAAGCTGGCACGCTCAAACACATTGCAGTGCAGCACTCCAGGTTTTGAGGCACACTTCCCAGACACACTTTTTGGGATCCCAGATTCACACTTTGCCGTGCCCACCGTTTCCGGCTCCCCCTCGAGTTCCACCACGTCCCTGGAACGGACGACTTCGCATGGTCATCTGCGGCGGGTGCCCGTTGGTGGCATAAACCGGTGGATTATATGATTCATCCGGGTATGCTACATCCAGTTCTTCCAAGATATTAGCTGCTAACAGTTGACTAAGGACATGGGTTTTATACGCGTGGATATGCGTCTTCTCAAGATTTTGGCTGGTAAAGCCACACATACGGCACTGATAAAGGCACAGGATGGACCCGGATACTTGAGTTACATGCAAGCGGTTTTTAAAATACTGCATGTCCACATCATCAGTACCGATTCTGATACAACAATCTATGGTTTCATCGTCATCGATGTTCGTCCGAATCACTGGCAAATACATTCGGCACGGCATGATAAACGTAAGCAAAAAAGTTTAGCAAGAGTGAATAACCGAAAAAATTGGTATAGCTTACAGAAATTCAGTCTCGGTTCCAATCGTTGTTTAAGGGGGTGTAAACAGTAAAAATTCAAGATAGGGTGTCTAGCCTGCCGTGTAAAGCATAGTTTCTCCTATAGAAAACTATTTTTAGATTAATTTTATAATTTTCCTCTATAGAACTAAAGAATTTAATGTAAAGTATGGTTTCGGGCGTCAATGTCCAGAACAGATGTATATCTGGTTGCGTTGCTTTTTTTGACGCTGTTATGTAGTGCAGCCGGTATGCTAGCCTTGATCTGCAATAAGGTAGAGAGCAAGCAAGAAGCGCAGCATGCGCCAGTGCAATGGCTGCCTCTCTCTCTCCCGTTCCAAGCAAGTGGAACTGCCGCCGTTTCTTACATACGGCGCCAGCTTTATGATTTCAGTAGCGGCGTTGCAGCCGTCATTGCACTCCAACTTCAAGCGGGTGCCTTACAAAACCAAGTTTAATTTGATAACAATTCACCAAAAAATATAAAAAATAAGCAAAACATCTTTAAATTAATAATTTCACATTATAACCTTACTAGTCGAAGGAAATTTCGATATCATAGTAACAACGATTATAGTAGGCCAAAGACAGTTAGGGCTGTCCCCCCACAGTCCCCCCTACATAGTTTTTAATTTTTTACTTTTTTAAATGAATGTATTTTGAAAATTTGTCCGACAATAAGTTAGTCATAACATTACGGACATCACTGCGTTTCTAGATAATTTTTTTGTTTAACGTATGTTGCAGAAAATTCACTCAAAATGTTTGACTTTAAAGTCACACAGCGTTTAAAGTTTGATGTTTAAAAATTAACAAAAATAAATAATTTGTAGAACTTTCATTTCTGCATCTATCTGTCGAGGACAATAAATATTCGAAACCTGCTCAAGAGGACAATCATCGATGTTATAATGGACCAAGTTTCTGAATTCACAGTTTGTGAATTGAAAGTGGTTCTGGTGGTGCTTAACAATTTGCGTATTTTTTAATTGGCTGCCTAATTAAGCCTTATCAAACTTAGTTGCAGCATAGCAATGTGCGCAGTAATTTTTTAAAGAGTAAACCGTTACGCGCGTTTGCTTGTTTTAACGGTGAACGAAGAGAGACGTTTCTGCTAGTAAATGATTTTTTTCAGTGGCGGACTGCCTGGCGCGGGTGTCGGTTACCCCGGCCGGCCCGGCCTACCGCTACGATCCCCCAGGACCACCGGAATTCATGCCCGGACACGGGGGCATCCATCCGTTCGGCGATCCCATGGGCACGGGAGCGTTTCCGCCGCCTCCGGGATTGTTTGGTTTTGGTCCGCGTATCCGTGGACCACGCCCACCGCTACGCCCTTTTGAGTGAGTTTACTGTGTTTTTGCTCGTTTTTTGCATTTTTCACTAACGAAGCGTAGGTGTTTTATGAATTTTACATAACATCAGATTATTATGATATTATCTGACATTCCTCCGCGGCGTTTTAACGAGAACTGCTTCCCCGAGGATCCCGCGTTCTCCAATGTGATCCGGGAGGTGGAGGCGGCCACTGAGAACGGGGTCCATCCGGATTGGGTGACCCAGGGGAGTTATTTTGTCAAGAATCCGGAAGGACAGGTGCTGGGAATCTTCAAACCGAAGAATGAGGAACCCTACGGGATGATGAACCCGAAATTCCTGAAACTGGTGCAGCGGTGTTGTTGTCCGTGTTGTTTTGGACGCGGGTGTCTGGTCCCGAATCAGGGGTATCTGTCGGAAGCGGGGGGCAGTTTGGTGGATGAAAAGTTGGGGTTGGATATTGTCCCCAAGACGAAAGTGGTCCATTTGGCCAGCCCGGCGTTCAACTACACCCGGGCGGAACGCGCCAAATCCCGAGCGAAACGCGACATTGTCGAGCACTTTCCCCGGATGGGGAAGAACTTTAAACGACTGGGACTGCCGTTGAAGAACGAATCACTGCAGCTGTTCGTTCACGGGTACAAGGACGCCGATTACTGGTTGCGCAAGTTCGAGACCGAGTCCGTCCTCCCGGAAACCGCTGCCCGGGAGTTTCAGCTGCAGTTTGAACGTTTAGTGGTGTTGGATTACATTATCCGGAACACGGACCGCGGCAACGATAACTGGTTGATCTTTTTTGAGAATGCGGATGTGGAGCCGCCGAAGCTGGACGTGGACCTCCTGCAGACCGCCCCCGAGGGGGACACGACCGACTGGTCCATGGTGAAGCAGGCTACGTAGAAGATTGCCGCCATTGACAACGGATTGGCGTTTCCGTTCAAGCACCCCGATGAGTGGCGGGCCTACCCCTACTACTGGGCGTGGCTACCGCAGGCCCGCACCCCGTATAGTCAGGAGACGTTGGACCGGTTCCTACCCAAGTTGTCGGATCCCCAGTTCATTGAGGAGCTGATTCATTGTCTGGAGGAGATTTTCCGACAGGACCGTGGGTTTGAACGGGTCATGTTCAACCGGCAGATGAGTGTGATGCGCGGGCAGATTCTGAATCTGGTGCAGGCGTTGAAGGATAAGAAGAGCCCCGTGCAGCTGGTGCAGATGCCCCCGGTGACCATTGAACGGAAGCGGCATGGGGAGCATGATCTGCGGCGGACGCAGAGTGATTCCGGGAGTTATTTCCAGCAGCGGGTTCAGGATCGGATGCCGTTCTTCAAATGGTGTTGAACGCGTACGTTCCCCTTGTATCGCCGATTGGATACGTGCTTCCCAAGGCGGCTGTTCTCTACGTCGAAATGCAGTTGAATTTGGAATAGCCAGCGGACTGGTATTGGACGGGGTGGCCGTTAGGTTCTTTTACGCATTGGGGAGCGGCTGTGCTCTTGGGTTTTGATGGTGTATTCGTGATGCTGTTTTAGCATGATTGATTTTTTTACAGTGATTGTGTGGTTTTTAATGGAGGGTTTAGTTACAAGATTAACTGAGCGCTATATTGGTGTTATTCGGTTTAGCTACGTATTGTATCATAGTATTTTTTTAATATCGTACGACAGTGTTTTGTGTATGATAATGTGAGGATAAAATTATTATGTGATCTCGTAGGCACATGCGTCTGGCTGGTTGGTGTGTATGTCTGCTGAATGGAATTATTAAAAGACCAAATAAAATGTGACATTCCTTCAGAAATGTAGTAGTGGAAACAACAAGTGCTTAATGTTGATGCAATCGCAATTACCTAGAGTCTCGTACAATGTTTCGTCACTTTTGTGGGCTTCTTCGCGATTAAATGACCATTGCCATTCTAATCACGTAATTTTTTACAAATTTTTGATAATACTAACAAACACAAGCATGGAAACGAAAAAATCGAAAACATATATTATATTCCAAAAACCGTTCAAATCGTATCATACTACTGTTGAAAAATCAGCAGGCTACGTATAAACACACAATTGTTATGTGCAAACGGGAAACTGTTTCCGGTCGGTCGGTGGAATAAAAAGCAGCCATGCCCGTCTCACTCGTTCAGATTTCCGCCACAAATGACAATGATTGCACACTTTTTTAATAGTACCTTAGCGATACAAATCAAGCAGTAAAACGATTTTTACGTAATTTTCAGTGGTAGTTTTGTCATGATTCAGGATATTTATCCGTGCCGGATGAGTGTTCTCTGGTTGTGTATGTCGAAAAATACATTTTGAAAGGTTTCCTGAAGTTTCTGATAAAACTAACACTAAAACAGGAAGATAAATTAGTTATACGAAAAAACTGCCACAGCTGCGTATTTCAGCAATGCACTGAGCATTATCTGCCAGCAGCAGATACAGTACTTGGGCCCTTGGCCAACTTCCGGTACTGTATGTGACCATTTCGTTGCGACTCGCGAGCGACGATCGTCCTCTCTACATGGCCCATACCTATACGGGCGGCGGCTGCGTTAGGGACGCCGTTGTTGTCAGACTTGGTAGATCGCTCAGATGTATTACTCTGGTGCAGTGCGGCTTCGCGATGTTGTTACTCTCGTAAAACTCTTGCATTTTCGAGATTCTGAAGTTTTTTCGGGATTTCTTGATTGTATATTTGCCATTTTCTGACTATATTACATGAAACCTCGGAGATCTGGAGTGTGCCGAAGTTCAGCTTGATGATCAGCTGCGTTATCAGGTTTTGAGGCGGTTGGACTTGTTTACATTTGCGTCAAAAGAGCCATGGCGATTCCTCCGCGCTTCCAGGATCTGGATGTGTTGTGGCAGTTAAATAAACACCAGATCCAGAACGGTCATGAAGCTGGACTTGCTTTGTCGCACTGCCTGCTGGTCGGAAGCGGGTACCGTTGCGTTGGCAATGATGGCCAGGTATGTGAAGAGCTCTCCGGTCATTCGGATTCGTTCATGTCAGGAGCTCGCCGCTTCCTGTTCATTACGCGTGTTATGCGACGTGTGTGATTTTCGAGCTAATCGTAAATTTAATTGTATCCCCAATGACCAGCTCGCACCATCCACATCGCTGCCGAATGGTTGGAATGATCCACTGTCCTGTGCAAGAAATTATTCGCTGATGTACAAATATGCTGGAAATTCTTTGATGCCAGATTTAATACTGGTGGATGTTTCGCGATCGTCCTGCATGCAGGAGCTACAGAACCCCTACCATATTCGAATCTCGGTAAGTCCGCAGGTTGAAATGATTTATCCGAAATAACTGCAAATTTTCAATGGTACTTCGTCGGTCAATAAAGTGAAATAACGAATAAAATCAGCATCGGGCATCTGGATATAATTTATGCAATTAGGAGTGTAATAAGGTTACAATAAAGATTTTTAAATATAATTTCGATCGCGAAATATTCATACGGAAAGATTTGTAATACAAAAAAGGACCTAATCGATAGCTCTGCGTAAAGAATTTGTTAAACACTTGAGAAGACAGGCGTGGGTAATGTAACCAAATGTGAAATAAAAAGCAAATCAGGATATTGTTCTTTAGCGTTAATAATGGTAGTGCGAAAATAAACGAACGTTACGAAATCAGCAAGGAAAAGATCGAAATCTTTCAGTCTAGTTGCTAGTGATATATATCGACAGAAATCACATCTTTGCAAATTGTTCCTTGCAGGTGATCGGCGGAGATGGCCAAGTGATCGCGCTCGGCATGAGTCAAATAATCGGCATTATTCCCCAAGACTGGCCATCATCATCTCTTGCGTAAGCAATTAGTAACCACCAGTAATGTTGCTGGGCTTTTTTATATCTTTTAACACAACATTATACGTTTTTCAATCGTACTGATTTTTGCCGTATTTTTGTTTTTCAGTAATCGTACTGTTTATTGTTTTTATTATCCATACATCGCTATTTTTTCATCGCATTTTTTCAAATGTTACGTAGTGGTAGTGGTGTCGCCAGTGAACTTTGGGTAACTGTCAAGAAGCCGCAGCTGTGCAAGTTGTTTATGCGTTTTCGCAAACATAAATATTCAAAATTAAATGAATATTCAAATAAATTGATCAGACTTTATGATATATATGATTAGTGTACAACACGGCTGGTACAAAGATGCCAACAATAGGTCACGCTTTTGCTTAGAGTACTAACTTTCTCTCTCTTCAGCGAGCTTGTTGGACTGGAACGTTTCACGGACACGGTGTATCAGCGTGTTGTAGATCAGTTGTTGTTTGAGAAAAGTGGTCAGCATGCTGGAGAAGGAATGACCCGCCCACAGCCGCATGGAGATTCCCGCCAGCAGTCTGCACGTTCTTCTGTTGCGCCGGTGGCCGCGACATCCCCGTTCGGCGATATGAACCCTTTCGCACCGGTGGCGCCACCGCGGTCAACTGCATTCATGCCTGCAAGGTAAAACGGCATGACTGTGGATTTTTTTGGGGAATGTTTTGCTTTTTACATGCCGGAAACAAATTATTATTAGCGCAATCTGTGAGTGTTTCCGTAATATTGTCCAGAAAGGAAGCTTTGCTTTTGATATTTGAACCACACTCCCATGTGATCGAATTTCCTCAATAATTGGACACTCTCATTCCGTTAAAGCTTTGTTGAGCCTCTTTTATTCAGGGTTCAGAAAACGACCATAGCATCAAAATGCTACTAAAATGGAAAGCTTTGTTTGCTCTTTCCTTTTATCGTACGTTATAGATACATCATATCGTGATATTCTGAGAAGTGGATTAGAATAGTTTATTTTGCGCAGCGCATTAGCGGTATTTTGTTGAAGTGGGTTTTTCAACGCCGGTGATCGTTACTCTAATTGAACGTTTACTAAAATAATAGCTTGTTAATTTTTGCTACGATTTATTGATAACCACGTAATTCAGCAGCGGGATCATGTCGGGCGGCGGCCCTGTCAATCGCGATTTGGACCGTTTCCACGGCATGGACGGGAATAGTTTCGGACAGCATATCATGAATCCGTATGTCTTCTCTTTGTCTTCATTATCTGGCCATGTTTCAGCAAAGTTTTAACCATACAGTGGTTTCTTTAGTTCTGGACTGCCGGGGGCGGCTGTCGGTTATTCGGACCGCTCCGACCCACCCGGGCCGCCGGTTTTCATGCCCGGACACGGGGGCATCTCTCCGGTCGGGGATCCGATGGGAACGGGACCGTTTCCGCTGCCTCCGGGATTGTTTGTTGTTGATTCGCGCATCCATGGACCACGCCCTTTCGAGTAGGTTTTAGCGTGTTTTTTGCCCGCTTCTGACATCTTTTCCTGTCGGAACATATCATTACATTAATATTTGACACATTATATCTAATGTTTATAATCTGTTTTTACTTAAATTGTTCTGCTCTTTTCGTACCGTTTTTAAGATAATTTAACTGTAATTTATTTTCCCAGGTAAATAATGATGTACGGTAAGCGTTGCCAGTTTCTAAACTGACTGCTAATTTTTTACGATTTTCAATCGTTTTGAATCTGATCCCGGCCATAAGCGGCCGCGACCCGGCGACAGTTTTATAAATGTGTTTGTCTGAAGATTTATCATTTCTTTCATGACCGTTCCGCAAATTTTGTAAAATGCCGAAAAATTCGAGATATTTTTCGTTTTCTTTTGGTATGGTCTTACATGCTTGTTGACTTTTAGACCTGCTTCCGCCACGGTGCCGCCAAAAACCGCTGTGCCCTTGCGAGGACCCGAAGAAGCACCGTTGAAGTCTGAGACTTTCTGCTTTAAAATCCGTAAGGAAAGATGTTGCAACTACATTATTGAAGTACTTTCCGAAAATTAAACTTGCTCGTGTTGTTTCCTGTAGGTATGGCAAAAGTTGATCTAGGGGTGCATACGGTTTTAGAGGAAGAAGGACGATGTAAGGGAACTCCGGGACAGACTGCCGCACTCGCTCGGCCACAACAGGCCAGATCAGGAAATATTCTTATGCAGGATCTTTGGGGGAAAGTTGTCCCACCGGATATCACGATCATTGCCTATAATATTTGGAATGACTTCTCGCCCGGCGTCTATCAGTTGATCGTCGTGGCGGATTGCCTCGAACACAGATTCTCTCAGGAGTAAGTCCCTGTGTGTAGCAGATGTGTTAGTGTTGATATCGAATTAGGTGAAAATTAGTAATTTCACTAATTTGAAAAATGGATGAGGCGGGCGTTTTTTTGTGAAGCACTTGCTGTTTTTTGGTGGTTTGACGTCTGACCATGTCGCCGATTTCAGATTCAACCATGCCTGATCTAATGGTGTTTTGTAGGTTTGTGGAGAATCGTCCCAAAGGATTCCAGTTGCAGGGTACTGTCCCGAAGGGCAAAAAATGACCAATCTGGTCGGTTGAGAACGTCCTTGGAATCTTCAGCCTTTTAAGTGTTGCTCATTTTTTAATCTCTTCCTGTCGAGACGTTTTCCGTGTGGCTTTTTACACGTTTCATTTGTGATCCTTTCGCGATCGTGGCGCAGACTAACTCTACTTTCAGGGCGCTTCCTTTGCGCCGTGATTCTTCGATTACGCGGGTAGCATACGGATGTCTGCCTGCGGAGTTTCCTAATTTAATCTGTTTTCACTCCTTGATTTTCGCACGTTCGCCAGTTTGTAAATAACAGTATTTCGTTTACTTGATGAGATTTTCTTAATTTGCATTTGATCAGTCTTTGCTGGTAATTTCGGATTTTCTCCATGAATAGCATCAATCGAAAAACTTAATAAACTGTCAGATTTTGTAGTTGCTACATATTTGTTTGTGAATAACCTCTGCTCGGCCGATTAAACTATCATCGATAACATCAAAGACTTATGATAATTCTTGCTGCAGTTTTACTGTCAATTGTCAATACTTCTACTCCACAAGCGATCAAAACGCACGAAACAATAGAAGTTACAGAACTCATCCAGCAACACCGGACATAATGTTGTATGGCGCAGATGACTGGAAATAACATGACCATATCGATAGGGAGCGGCTTATTTAGGGGCAATCAAAGCTGCATACTCTCCAAATATATTGTTATGTTCTTTAATTTGCTCTTGACATCCTCCGACCGCTTGTCCTGTAAAAACGGCAAAATGAACAGTGCACACACAAACGGCAGTGAAATGCACAAAAACCTAAGTCAAGTTTCGAAACCATTTAATTTGCAAAATAACTTTGTTGCATTATATATATCATGCATGTTACAATACAAATTTCTAAAAATGGAGGTTAAAAAGGAACTGACGAAAAAAGAGATTATTAAACATAAAAGCCGGAAAAAAAGGAACCGGAAAGATCAAACGGTCTAACATTACAAGGATAAAGTTAGCGATCGAAGGTGTTTTCCAATTTACATCGTGTAACGGATGAAAACGCTACTTACAGGGAATTTTTCCTGCAGCTAATGGGCGGCCCATTCGGCAAAGCGCTGCTTGTCCTTCCGCTTCTGAGCGGTGGATTTATTGGACGTGGACAAAAACGATGCAAACTATTACAAGAAAACTGTCCAATCATTCCTCATTGAAGTCAATCAAGAAAACGAAATCATTCACATATATCATTTCAAACTAATTCAAAGTACCTGGTTTTAACATAGAAATACCGAAACTAACGTCGGTAAAGGAAATACTGATAAAAAAACCAATACATCTCCATAGGAAAACAATTATGTTCGTAAAGACAGCTACTGAAAAATGCTATGAAATGTTCGTGTATAAAGTGTTCGTTTATTTCGACACTGTAAGAGTCAAACTGACTGTCCGTACCATGCACATCCCGTACAGAGCGTCCAGATTATTGGGGCACAGCTTGACGGCCTTGGCGAAGTGGGTGCGGGCCGTGTCAATACGTTATCAAACCCGTCGGTGGTGCAGGTGGCTGTGGGGATGGTGCACGAGGACTTATTCCATGCAGAAAGCCGTTTTACTGTAATGTAATTTCCAACATTATCGGTTTCTACACTCAAACATGTATATAACTGCTCAAATTCAAGCGTTTTTCCTGTATTATTTCCTTTGTTTCTTGAAGCGGATGTACTTCTCAAAGCACTGAAGGAAAGTGAAAATATACATACGAAAATATACTTTCTAAAGGAAAAGGCACATATATCAAATACAAAAAATGCTGCTGAAAATATTGCGACCAATAACAGTTGACTATTTTGCATTACTTACACAGTCTTGCAAATACTTGTTCAGTTCAGCAACGGCATCGGCGTACAGCCCGTGTGTCTTAAGAATGGCCACTAAGCGCTTCCTCGACAACTGAAAAAGCGACTTTTGTCATCCGTATACATTGGCTATCTAAATGCATTCGTCACTTTACCGTATCAGTTTCATCGCGTTCTACCAGCGATATATGAATCATCTGTGCCTCTTCGTAATTCGTATCTAAAAAGCAAAAACATATCAACTACAGGAAAGTAAACTACAAAATGGTTCACAGTTTACACAAAAAAATGGAAAATTTTGTCAGAAAAACGCAAATTTACGATAGAATAAAACGGATAAAAATTGAAAAAAATAGAGACTAGATATCAGTGAAGCCAGAATACGACGAAAGCTTCCAAAAACAGTATGATGAAGACGAAAAAAAGAAACACTAAGTACACATACGATATATTATTGAAAACACGAAAAATTTAAAAAGAAATGTTACGCAAGCACAAATGTCTAGTCACACTTGTCCCGGAAAAGTTGTCCGTAAAGCCTAACGTATACAGAAGTATTTTGAATAAAGACAATTTCAGCTTACTGTATAGGCTTACTGTATAGTACTTTTCAGCAGCTTCGTATGTCATGGCCAGTGGCCACTAATCGGCGCACGCGACTGCTCGTCGGGAATCTGACATTCCATGCTTTGACACAGTTATTGGCAATGTCCAGACGATCGCAGTCCAACGCAGCAATGAAGACTTGTTCATAGACAGCCCATACCACAAGCAAAACAACTCAAGTACGCAAAGAAAAATCTGTGCACAGAAACAGTTTGGAAGCATGCGCCATTGTTTTCCGTGGTTGTATTGACACTCTCTACCTTCATCTCCCAATCTGCTGGCCTTGGCAGCCAAAACATCCTCCCACACCTCGACGACTTCGTCGCAGACGCTCTTCCTTGATCTTCAAGCGATCCCGAGCTTCTGCAGAATGGGGTGATTTGCAAAGAACTTAACGACAGCTGTGGGAGAATACGAACTTACCGTGCCACGGTGCGATGGCATTTTGCAATCAAAAAACGAAATGATTTCAGTCAATTAGGGGATGGCGGAGACAGATCAGCCACGGTCCACGGACTTTGACTTTTTATTGCTCCGTATCAAACGAGAAACAACGCGACCATCATGAAAATCGGAACCAACCACGACCAGCTCAGAAAATTAAAGCACCATAACTGCTGAAGAACAAACTTTCCAATATATACATATACAAATATATATCACTCGTTCGTGTAAAAATTAGAACCTTTCGATGCCTGTATCTCTGCAGAAATGAGCAACAAACTTTTCGAAAAATTTTATGGCGAGCGTGCATGCTGGATCAATTTCCGGGGCGTGGTTACGCTGCGCCAAGGCAGATGACCACCTGCCTTGGCTGCACATTGCATAGTGCACGTGTTCGTGCCAAATTGCCCGCCGGTTTTATCTTCTGTGGAAGAAATTCCATGAAAACTCTAACATAACGCTGTTTTTATGTCTGGACCATGGCAAAGTGGCATGGAAATTATGGACAAACGATCAGTTTAAATTTTCGGCCAGTGGGAGGCAGCAGCCCAGGTGAAATACATTCTGTGCATGTCCACTATAATGGATCAGCATAAAGAAGTCATCGTACTCATTGTCCGACTCACTTTTTCGGCAATTTTGTAGAACGAATCTCTTTCGGCCAGACAAAGAACAAACAAACAAACAAAGAAAACGTGATACGACAAGTAAATTACCACAACCTAAGAATAAGGATCATCTAATTCACAACGCTCACGATCCCTCAGCACTTCTTCATCTGTAAGGAAAAAGGCCGTAGATAATGCGAATACCGCAAGCCTCGTTAAGGAATAAATATCCAGGTTCCTCAAATCAGCATCATCCCATGCTTGTTCAGCCCCGTCCGACCGGAAGCTACTATATCTGTGATGTCAAAAAATATTTTATCAGAGCAGATTAACAAACATTACAAATTCTCCAGAGATCGAAAGCGTCCGTGTGCACAGAACGCACCACAGTGCATTTCCGGATGCACAGTGCAAACAATAAACACTGATAAGTAACCATAATATACTTCATTTCCATGACTAAAGTCTTTAAGTTTTGTTAAAGAATGACCGTTTCCATACTACAACACATACGAATACCATGGAGGAAATTCTAGACTAGATCGGTTTTTTTACCAGTACACAGCTTCTACGACTAGTCTGTCTATTAGTTGATATTCATTTTCTTGGCTTCGTGGTCCGTATCAACTGGTCGAATTCGCTAAGATTTCGAGGACTTCGTAGCCTTCCAGCATCGATCCCGCGGTTCTCAACAAATACAAAGGCTTATTGATCAGCTGTCACGTTCTGGTCAGTTTGTCCGGGCAGTCGGTTCAGTCTACTTGATTATTATTAATTTACCATATTGTGCATTACATTATCTAGTATTTAGATCTATAATACGCTCGGCCGCCCCGTAACATCAAAATCTAAATAATCAACACCCAAAACAAAAAACAGATAACCACTGAATTCCCTGCACCGGAAAACTAAGTCACACCACATTTTAACAACAAAATTATTACCGGCATGCCGCCTATACAACTAATGTCAAAATCTCAAGCTCACATTGAAACTATTTTTACTAGAAACTAAACTTGTTACTGAGGAAAATACGTTGAGCACATCACTGTCAATTAAGAACACAAAATATTGATATTATGGGTATACCGGTATAAAGAAATGCTTAACCGGAAAAAATTATCAATCCCAGGCGAACTTTTTTGAAATTTTCACGTTTAACCTTTCACGCACGAAATGGAACAAATACGGACAAATTATTCCTTAGACACCAACGAACAGTCAAAAAGTCAACAGCACAATCAAACTGACCAGTGACTTCACATTAGAATGATAGTCAAATGCATGAACATACTGTACGACAGAATCATTACATGTCCTTAACCACTTCATTACGTCAGAGACATAAAAAGCAAAGACATGATGCGTTCTTGACCATGAAACTGAAATAAGTCTGGAGCAAACATTTATATGCGCTGCTCAAGTTGATCGGAAGAAACGCTTCCCAAAACAGCTCGGGATACCAGACCTAAACACCTAATAACGCTAGCAATCACCGGTCGAAGCGGAACTCTCTTGAGGTCAGCCAGACAATTTTGCCGCAGCTCAGAAGATTATTGACTTTGTCTGGGCTTTTTTTCGGCTCCGCAAAAGATTACCATGCAGTTTCAGCACATCTATGCCAAGTGAACAATCAGCCAAGAATTATATGGCATTCGGGTACAATCGTCCGGATTAAAATTCCGACCGTTTACAATTTTGGGCAACGTTCTACGCAACGTTCTACGCAACGTTGCCCAGAAAAAAGTTATTAGGCATGCAAAGTGACCCCGAAATGTATGTATGCGTGAGCTCCGACAAAGCCGACCGGAAGCGGCTGACTCTGGGAAAAAAAATTTTTTCGTGCGGATTTACATGTTCGCTCGACATGAATTAAAAATGTAATTAAGCAAAGGTTTGCCCAAAAATAAAAGCACTGGTCAAATCGAAAAATTGTTTAAGAACAGCGTGAATCGAACGGACGAATCATAAGCTAAAGAAAACCATAATTAAGGCCAGAGGCAGTGATGTAGGTACCAGTTATGGTGGTCTTGTTCAAACCAACATATCTAGTCATCGATTGCATCAACCCGCTAAGGGAACTTCGGACGCAAAGAAATGAACTACCAAAATGCAACTTCAGTTTGCACAAAAATATTTTTTGTGAATAAAACTGCATTACAAAAATACAAAATATTTTAACGATTATATCTTGGCGTATAAGAAAACCCATTTGCAAAATTTTCAATGTTGCAGGCTTCGCAGCGGTAACATTGTAATATTCCGAGATTTTTAGTGTGAACAGAACGGAATATCGAATATTTTTTAATTTTTGCAATGACCAATGCCGAAAAAAGAGAATGTATGTAAAGTGTTTGAACGAAAGTACGTAAAGCAACCGAAGGTACGAAATTTAGCTGACCGGAAGCAGGAGGTAAAAATACTATTAGCAATCTGACGGTTTTGCTTCGGAGCAATTGCCTGACCTGACACAGGACCAATTCACCAAAGCAGGAAGAAGCAAAAACGGTGTACTACGGATACTACACGTCCTAGACCCGTTATTATCAACCAGTTTCCTAGCGGAACCGAAGAAATAAGTAACCAAGAAAGCTGTATCGTAAGTGCTTAAAACTGAATGCTCAATGCCCTGTTCGCAAACGAAGTACTCACAACCGTCGATCAAACCGAAAGAACATTTTAATGCAAAGCTGAGAAAAAGGTTCAAACACTAAAACATCAGAAAAAATTCGCATATCGCTTTCGCCATAAGCAAAACGCGAAAGAAATTTTCTGCCAAATATGGCACGAATGTCTAAAAAAACTGAATAAAAGAACGGATAAATAAACTGAATGCCCTACATTTGCGCCCGTCAATAGAACCGAAACTCATTTCTGACCGGCAAAGCAGTCCAAAAGATAAAAACTTACTCTTTGAACGTCTAGTTTAGCTCTCTGGAGTATAGTATAGTTTACCAGTAGACCGCATGTTTCCGATTCGATTTTGCCTATTATTATTATTATTATTATTATATTACTTATACTCCAACTTGCCCGTTCCGTTTAGGCGAAGTGTTCTCAGTCTGCGCGCTACGCGCATTTTCTCCCAATAGCTCACAAAACATCTAAAATGACGGAGCATCTACTAGGCGTACTTAATTTTCGACCAGACGTTTCTCATAATTCTTATAGTTTTTCAAACTTTTGATTTCCAAAAGGACATGGCAATCGCCCTGTACGGCGGCGTACACAGTCTGTGCGCATGTATGTCATGTAACGAGCGTTGCTACGCATATTTACTGCGCGTTTGATTTTCGAATTGTGCTAGTCGTATGCCGAACGTACAGTGCTAACTTAGTCCAACTTGCGACGCTCCGCTTTTTCATGTAAACACCAAACTCCCTGAACAGATTCAGAGTGTTACATTTGAAGAAAGCTAAATTGACGGTTGGTGTATTAGGTGTAAGTTGTGTAACCGTTTTTGAAATAACCATTTCTCTGAACTTTCAAAAACTTTCAAACTCCATTCACTCGTTTGTTCAGTGACGACATAACGCTCACACCGTATGGTCAGGCTGAGACGCCGCTGCTTTGCTGAAACAGTCCCATCGCAGCTAATAGCAACCGTAATGTCCTTACTATTTTGTCATGTAACGAATTAATGACAGTAAACGCCCCAGCTGTACACAACAGAACTGGCGGCTGGCCTGTGACGGAAAGCGTAATCTAATGTTAGGGTCTAAAAATACATTTGGAACGATTGCGACCTTTCAGCTGTGTAACAGCGTTACAATGAAATTTGTGGTTTGTGACATATATAGTACACAGTTTACATAATTGAAGAAAGAAAAATCTTGCAGTAGTTATGACCAAGATTCTCATTTGCGGTTACGAGAAAAAAGCGTTGTGATCTTTATTATTTACATATGAGCCAGGAAAGCGTTTTTTTCAACGGTCTCAAACTTAGCTTTGGGAAATGTACAATATTAGAGAACATAAAGAACATTAGAGAACATAAGGACCACCGGACATTATCATAGTGTTGTGAGCGTCCGTTCAGAAAACGTCCAGTAAACATGATTATTGAGCTAGCCTAGCCTTGAACGGTTATTGGAGGCAAAATATTACACGCTGGATCAACGCCCAATAAAAGTGACATTTTCCGTGGTAATTTTCGATATACACTCGAGCCCAACTCTGAACAATTCTCGGCCCAGCGAGGCCGAACGCCGAGCTGGGCCTTGTAACTCATACTCCAACTCGCCTTCTTTTTTTGCGCAGGGTAAACTCCATACTCCCTAAACAGATTTTAATTTGCTCCGAGTCAAAAAAGCGCTAAATTGGCCGTGGGTGCCATAGGCGTCTTCGTTTTTTAGATAACATTTTTTCTGAATTTTAAAAAAATTTTTACGGTTGTTTTTTCGAAGACGACAGGGCGATCGCTTCGTACGGCAGCGCTACTTTTCCAGCTGTATCGCATTGCAGCCGGCGCGTATGGCAGTTTTTTTGTTGCGAAACACTGCCACGTACGTACGGCGCGTTCGATTTTCGAACCGAGTTAGGCGTATGCTGAAAGTGTTTCGATTGAGGCTGCAGCATATGCTACTTTTTCTACAGAACGCTAGATATGCAACCGACGCCCGCAGAGCTTCAGCACTGGGGGAAATGGGCGCATATCACGAGACACGTAAAAAAGTACCATATGGTATGGCCTCGGTCGAAGTGCAGTACAGTACGCGCTCAATGAAATGACACACAGAGCGGTGTATTCGTAATCATGCGCGTCGACTTTTCCCACCCTGCCTACGCGCACACAAAAAAATTCCAGTCCAGGTAGGGTGTGTTATGCGGACGGGCAGTTTTTCGTGTACTTTCTTCGAGAGCGTGCGATAACCTTATATTCAAACAGCCCAACACGCATCGCTCCGTTACTTTAGTATAAACTCCAAGCTCCGTGAACAAATCTCACATGGCTATTAGGAAAGTGCACTCGCCGATTGCGGGCGCTGAATGACCGAAGCAAAGGAAGTCCGTACATAAGGCAACACATGTAGCTGTTATCGGTTTCATCCGATGAAAAGCACTTTGGCTGACTTCTGAGAATTGAAATAACCTTTAAATTACAAAGATCTAAACACGAATACTTGCAATATTTGTACAGATTTCGACTGTAATAAATATATTTAAGGAACTTTAATACCAAGTAAATAACAAGAAACGAGAACGCGTTTATAAATAGCACGTTCAAATAAATAAAATTAAATAAATAGTACATTCTAAATACATAATCCATTTCAGCAAAAACATAAAATTCAGTAAGCAACAAAAATAAATATTTAATGAAACAGTGAATGAATAATAATAAGATAAAATATCTTATAAATAAATAAAAATAATGACGTACTGACCGATCGATAGAACAACGGACAGACATCTAAAATGTATAGCGGACCTTCGCTCCGCCTCGGTCGAACAATACTATTTGTTTGGCAGTTTCCGAGCGTTTACAACTGGGTGACTGTAGCATTTAATAAATTGTTTACTATTTAGTGACGAAACCTCATCTGCTTCGCCAGCTGTGTATGGGTGCACAAGCTGGGGCGGTTGACGCAGTCGACAGTTAAGATCTGCGTGGCAACACATTACAGCGCATCACACTGCGAGCAAGGCATAATTTATCCGTAATGTTAATTCACAAATAATGTTTATAATTTTATGAATGATGTTTGTTTTTTGTAAGCTTCACCTGGAAAAATACAGAACTTCAGAACATAAGGGTCAACTGACATTACATGAATGTTAATGGTAAGTGTATGACAGTGCTCTGAAATCTGAATGTCGATTCACAAGATATTTCCCATAATTAGCAATATGTTCGGAAACTGAGAGACGAACTCGGTAATCCGGAAATTTGTACTTCATCGGTCATCCAGTTATTTTGAGAATTTACAAGCTTGCTAATCTGCTGTATGCAAATGCCTCGGTTCAGGCTGAACCGTTCAGCCAAAGGTGAACCACACTGTAACAGGACAAGCATTTCAAATTCGTATGGTCGAAATATTTGAAATTTACAGCATTTAACCAATTTTTGTGGGCCTAAAGAAATTTTGCATGAGGACCACGCTCCAAAATACTGGCACTTTAAATAGTTCGAGGTCCACGCGTGCCCAATTCCAAACAATTCTCCGTGTGCCCAGCGAGGCCGGACGCCGAGCTGGGCCCTGTAACTTATACTCTCACTTCTCCCGTTTTGGTCGGCCGAGGTCTCCTCATTCGCTACCCTACGTAGAATTTCTGGCTATAGCTCTAAAAGCGTCAAAAAAGGCGGTGCGACTCCATCGCGTGTTGATTTTTTGCAAACGTGTTCTGTCAAATTCTAAAAAGTTTTCAAACTCGGTTTTTTTGAATACGACAGGGCAATCGCTCCTTACGGCAGTGCAATATTAGCTGCAGTGACATATTGCACCCGGCGCGTGCGGAAGCTTCGTGCAGCAAATTACTGCCACGTAGATACGGTGCGTTCGATTTTCGAACTACGATTGGCCGGAGTGTATGTAAATCTCTACAGGTACAGGTGTGAATGTGAGTGTACAGGTGTGAACCGGAAGCATCACAGTAGAGCAGTGCTGTACTGTGGTGGTAATACAATCGACCGAAGCGGCTCGAGGTCCTCCATGTTCAAGAGTAACGCAAAGAGGGACGTTGACAACCGTTTTTGAGTACAGCGATAACCGTTGGTTTTCATCATAATGTCGTCAAATTCAAACAGAACCACAATTGTGACCTGTAGATCAGTGAATTGCTGTTTTCAAGCAAATTTTTCAAAAATCAGCGAGATGCAAACAAAATGAGAAATCATTTTTTTGGAAAAAAAAGCTTTTTTCAAAAATGTTATTATCTTGATTTTATTACTAGTTTAGCGCACTCGCTGTTTCCGGACACAGTTAGATCTAGCCGTAAGACGGCTCACTACGTTTTTTCGGAACGCTTCCGGGACCGTAACCGATTGGACCGGCAACACATCCATATATGTCGATATCGAGGTACTCGCCCACTACTACTGTACTGTTGCGCATACTTTTCGTACCGTAACCGACCGGACGAACAATAAACGCACATTTGTTGAGCATACAGAAAGCCCCAATTACTTTCATGTCATTGCGCAGTACTTCCAGTACCGTGACTGACGGAACGAGACAAAATAGCCAGTTTTATAGAATATAGAGGACTCGCACTGTACTGTGTTATTGCAAAATATTTCCGGTAAGGTGACCGAAGGGACGGACAAAATATCCAGTTTCTACGAATATACCTGACTCGCACTCTACTACTGTGTTGTTGCGCATTACTTCCGGTACCGTGACCGACGGACAGGACAAAGTATCCAGTATCCTTGAATATTGAGGACACGCCGTCTACTACTGTGTTATTGCATAACACTTCCGGTACCGTGGCCTATGGGACGAAACAACATATCCAGTTTTATCGAATATAGAGGACGCGTACTATACTACAGTGTTATTGCGAAATACTTCCGGTTACGCGACCGAAGGGACGCACAGAATATCCAGTTTATTTGAATATTGAGGACTCGCACTCTACTGCTGTGTTACTGCGTCAGTACTTCGGTTACCGTGACCGACGAAACGGGACAAAATATACAGTTTCGCTAAATATTGAGGACACGCACTCTACTACTTTATTTTTGTTTAATACTACCCGTGCCGTACCCGACGGACGGATCAAATATTTAATTTCATTGAATATTGAGGACGCGCATTCTACTACTGCGTCAGCGCGAAATACTTCCGGTACCGTGACTGACGGGACGAACAAAGCGTTATTTTCATTGAATGTAGAGGACCTTTGGTCCGCTTCGGTTAAAACGTATAGTGCATATTCGCTCGTAAAAATTTTTAACCGAAATAATTCTGTTCGGGAAGTAAAGTAATGCACAGCCTTTCTGAAACAGCGAGCCCGCTGGCAAAGCGCGGCTCTACGTGTTCCCACCGAGGCCGTAGGCCGAGGTGGGACTTGTAACTTATACTCCAACTCGCCTCCTTTTTTTGCCCAAAGTAAACTCCATACTCCCTAAACAGATTTCCATTTGCCGCCAGTCAAAAAAACGCAAACCTCGCGGAGGGTGGCCCTGGCGTATTGGTTTTTGAAACAAAATTTTCTCAGAACTGAAAAAGAATTTTGAACTTGGTTTTTTCGAAGACGATAGGGCGATCGCTTCGTGCGGCAGCGGTACTCTTCCACCTTTATCGCATTGCAGCCGGCGCATATGGCAGTTTTTTGTGGCGAATTACTGCCACGTAGGTACGGCGCGTTCGATTTTCGAACCGAGTTGGCCGTATGCTGGAAGTGGTTCGATTGAGGCTGCAGCATATGATACTTTTTTTACAGGACGCTAGATATGCAACCCACGCACACAGTGTTTTAGAACTGGGGGGAATGGGCGCATATCACTAGACACGTAAAAAAAGTAGCATATGCCGTGGCCTGAATCGAAGTACAGTACTGTACAAGGCCCAACTCAGATCCCGGCCTTGTTGGGCTGAACGTAGAACGGTATCGCACAGGTTGTATCATCCCACAGAACAAAATGCTGAATGCCAGTGCAGCATCAGCCATTTATTCCATGAGAAAAGATTAAAGAACTATAAGTGATTAGAAAAAAAGTAGCATATGCCCTGTCCTGAATCGAAGTACAGTTCTGTACGCGCTCGACGAAACGACACACAGAGCAGTATATTCGAAACCGTGCGCGCCGACTGTTCCTACTCGGAATACGCGCACACTTAAAATTCCAGTCCAGATAGGGTGTTGTACACGGACGGGCAAATTTTCGTCTCCTCTTCATCGAGCGCGTACAGTAGGTTATATTTCAACTCGAATCGCTTTGTGTTCTCGAAAAGATCATCTCTGCAAACCCGGAACAATTTTCAATGTGGCAAGAGTTACGAAAACAGTAAAAAAGCGGCCTGTTTGTTATGGTAATTCGCTTTAAAATAACGTTTTTCCCAGTTCTGGAGAAGTTTTGAATTTCTGTTTTGTTTACAACGACATGATAATCTCTTAGTACGGCAGCGCTGCAACTCATGTAGTAATATACTGGAGACGGCGCGGTTAGCAGTGTCATGTGAAGTACTAGCGATACTCGAGTAGCTCAACAGTTTGCGACCGCTGCAAGCGGGGGCTCACATGACTAACAATGCTATTTGTTTGCAGTTTTTGAGCGTTTACAACGGGGTGACTGTTTCATTTTATCGTTTGCCATTTAGTCACAAAACTCATAAGCCTACAGCATCACCAACTGTGTATATGAGCCCAACTCGGAGCGGTTAACACAATCGACAGTTAAGATGAACGTGGCAACGCATTGGAGCACATCACACTGAGTGCAACACAAAATTCATCAAAATTTTTAAATTATGAACAATGTGTATTCATTAGTAATTTTTTTTTGTTAGCTTCACCTGGGAAAATGTAGAACTTTCAAAAATAAGGGTCAACTGACATTACACGTATGATAATGCTACATGTATGACAGTGCTCTAGGTGTCAATTCAGAAGATATTTCCCATGCTTTGCAATATGCTGAGATACTGAGAGATGATCTTGGTGTATTTGGAAATTTGCACACGATCCATTTCTTGAGCATCTACAAACTTGCTAATCTGTTGTACGCTAATACATCCTTTTCTGCCAAAGCTGAACCACACTGTGTTACACAAGCACTTTCAATTGTTAGGGTGGAAGTATGTACAGTTCAAAGCATTTAAGCAATTTGTCTAGGCCCAAAAAAGTAATTACATGAGGACCACGCTTAAAAATACTATCAGTTTTGATAGCTCGAGGTCCACGCGTGTCAAGTTTCAAACAATCCATTGTGTGCCCAGCGAGGCCCGAGCTGGGCCTTGTAACTTACAGTCTAACATCTCCCCTTTTGATCGGAGGAAGTGTTCTCATTATCTACTCAACGTACATTTTCTCCTTGCCTCTCTAAAGACGTCTAAATGAAAGGTGCAGTGCACAGGCCTGTTCGTTTTTAACAACAAATTTCTGTTAATTCTAAAACATTTTTAAACTTTGTTTTTTTCGAAATCGACATGGCAATCGCTCCGTACGGCAGCGCTGCATTTTTAGCTGTAGCATATTGCATCCGGTGCGTATGGCAGTTTCCTGTGGCGAATTGCTGCCACGTACGTATGGTGCGTTCGATTTTCGAACCGATTCGGGCGTATGCTGTTAGTACTGTACGCATGCGATGAAACGACGAAACACTATTCTACAGCGCACAACACCCTACCGGGGCTGGCTGTGCGAAGGGTGAATGTGGGCGGATTGCGAATACACTACTCTGTGTGTCATTGTATTGCGCGCGAACTTTAGCTGAAACTCCAACTTGCATCGTTCCGTTTCCCCGAAGTAAGCTCCAGATTTTAACGTGTCATGATATTGTAAACGCTGATTTGGCCGTGGGTGGAATAAGCGCATCCGTTTTTGAAGCAATGTTCTTTCTTTAGCTTATACTCTAACATCTCCAGTTTTTTTAATCGAGAAGCTGTCGACACGTACGGAAGCGTCGCATATTATGTATATATTGCAGCCGGAGCGTATGGCAGTCCAGTACGAAATTTTTCTGCCACGTATATATTTTGAAACGCTGCGTTTTGTGAGACTTTAATGTAAAAGCGAGTATGAATTGTTGCTTTCTTTTTGATACTTTTTTATTACAAAGTGCGATCATTTGCCCAAAACTTTCACAAGGAATACGAAAAGCATAGGTTTGATATATTTTGAAACGCAGATTTCTGCAACGATGTCCTAATATTTAGTCAGTAAACATTAGCGCCTTCGGTACATTACAAATCCGTATTCGGAATATAGCAGAACTAAAAAGGAGTACTCGCCCCGCGAATAATCTGGTTTTAGTATGCAAATGCAATGTTTTGCGGCAAACTGTTCGTCAAGAAAAGAGAAACAATGTACTTGAAAAACCGAACGGGAATTTCACAGTATTATACATAAATATTGAAGCAAAATAATTTTTGGGGATGTTTGCGAAACTGTGAAACAAGATGCAGAATGTTTGAAAAGCATTCTCGTTTTGAAAAAAGGGCTGTCAAATGCAGAGTCCTGATGGTCCACGACAATCTCCATATCTGTCGCAAACTTTTGAAGGATCAATTGATTCAGTTCATACCGAAATTTTCGCTCGAAGTACATAGTTTGTATGTAAACTTCTCTAACGAACTGCGCAGCGCGTAAACATTCTCTTTTCATCCACGTCACCATATTTTTGGATACCAAAGGCAATGAAAATTGATAACCGCTAACATGTTGCAACCTCCGCACGCAAAACTGGCGCTATGTTCTGCCCACCGAGGCCGGAGCTCGAGGTGGGCCTTATTGTACAGACAATCCTGACAATGTACCTGAACGGCTGAACCTGCCGCTGCATCGCTTAGTAACACTATGCTTAGTAACTAACACGCTGCTTAATGATAACTGTTGCGCTTATGGTGATGGAGACAACAACAACGATATCGTATGTGCTTCTTTAATAATATCATTTGGGCATCACAAAGATACCGAAGAGGGTCAAGTGGATCGCGCCCCAGTTATAACCGGATTTTAATTATGAAATCCTTTGCATAACAGTGGGCAGCAAAGATGCATTCTCGCCAAATTTCGTGTCAGAAAGATTTCACTGACAGATTAGCAAAAGCCATTAATTGACCGAGCGAGCGAAACGAGCGAGGTTTATGCTTCTAAAGGTGCCAAAAGTCACTTCGCCTTTTGACTAGATCTGGAAAACCTGACGTTAGATTTGCATGCTTTTTTTGGGATTCATCTCATATTGTGCGTTTATCGTGTATAAAAATACCAGGTGGGGTGGGAAAATTCTGCGAGTCCGGATATCCGGACTTGAAATTTCCCATAGACTCCTATGTTAAACGTCGCGTGGCGTGCCCAAGCATAATCGAATGGGGCACGCTAAATATAGAGTGGGGGGGGGGCGGGTTCAAAACACTTTTTGACTTTTGTGCGGGTTTGTGCGGGGAAATGAAAACATAAACCTCGGGGTGAACGACGGGAAGACAGGCAGATTCAAGAAAAGCAGAAAACAAATGTCAAAAATAATTACTTAGATCGGTTTGTACGGTTGCGATATTGTTGAAATTTGTTTCCATATAAAATGTTTCGTCGGGAATACTCTACAAACTGAAAGACAGCAGGTTGAGGTCCTGGAAGTGGGTAAGAAACTTCGCCAGCCAGGAATGTCGGTATGATTCAAAGCGTTTCTTGGTGTGTGCGGTAGTAAGACGTGAACAGATTAAATGCGTCTTTGAAAGTAAAGGAGGCGGACCCATTATTTCGATGCGGAAAACAAACAGCACGGTATTTGAAATTTTGGCTTCTAGTCGACGAGTCAATATATCAATTTTAGGAGTTTTATTAATTTTTGCTGTCCAGATGACGCGGTGCGGCACATATAACATTTGCTGCACTTACGGTAGTGGCACGGGACGGACAACTGCAGCCGGGCAGAAATTTGAAATTTCTATAAGTTATGCTTCGAACTAACTGACGAACTTACGTTATAAACCAAGTACTTGAGGATTACATTCGAAGTCTTATTACTGGTTTGCACGGGTTATGGGCTGCTTTAGTTCGCTCGGTCTACAAGCACGAAAGAATGAAGTGCTTCTTAGTTTTAGTAACGAGCAAAACTAGAACATTCATTAAACCGCGAATGGTATACTCACAGACAAGCATCAAGCAGGAAGCCGGCAAAACGGCGTAAAAAAGTGACAAGTCCGAAACGTTAGCTCGGTTTGTTGCATTTATCTGCGAAAGCCGCGCTACATATTTCACCATGCACTGGAACTGGAGTCATGCGCAGTACTTTCGCGATCACGCTTATATTAGTTTTGCATATCCCGGTACCGCGTGTTTTCTGGCGCAATAAAAAGTTGCGAATTCCAGACTGTTTTTCCTGAGCTTGCATTTGTTTGAAACAATTGCTGTACATTGTACAAACGGGAAAGAATACCTCGCAGATATTGTTGCCGGTGGTTTGCGCCGATTTCCTATAACGTCTGAAATGAAGTGACATGAACAGCATTACCGCCTCGGCATTGCGTTTCAATTGGGTGTTACTGATGTGTGGGTACGGACATTGACGGACAGCCGCCTCCGACAGCGGACAGGCAACAAACGTATTAGTGACACCCACTGAATTCACAGGCAGCTGACTTTTTCATACGAAATCCGGCTCGGATTTACACCCCACATCCGGATTCTTTTATTCTGGCAATCTTGGCCACACCAACACTATTCAAAAGATGGCAGAACAATACTCCCGTGCAGACGAACATGCATGCGATTGGCTGCGTATTTATCCAAGCAGGCGTGCCAGTCAAGGTTCGGAATTTACCGTACTTCGCCGTATTTACTTTCGAAGTATTCAGAACTGGCACAGTGTCCGTACCAAACTACAGCAGTGGGTGACTTGCTCCATGCAGTAGTTTCTTGTGTTCAGTAGCTACTAATCTAGCTTCTTTGATTTCTCGACAAAATGTCCGCTTTCAGTAACGGAGACCTCCACAGCGAAGAGAATGATGAGCGAGAAACCAGACGAGTGAGCAAGCCGCCAGAAAGGAATATTTCGCAGAACTCCTACACCGACCAACAGTATCATGGCTCTCATGCCAAACGGCAGCGGTATTCTCCCGAAATCGACGCTTGTCTTGATGGTCATGATAAAGCCGGTGCCCGTGACGAGGCAGACAGGTACGTAAAAACTTCTCAACGGTTATGCTATACGTTACACGGAGAATAACATGGAAAGCTACCTGCATGTTCATTTACTTGTCGCTTTTGCATTGTGAGAGCAGGCGAAACGAGGCGTCATCAATGGATCAGTCTGGAGAACTAGCGTCAACAGTCTTCCGCGGCAACGTACAGCATAGTAATGCAGTGTCCGTCAGAGGAAGGGACGGTTTATCACACTATGGATTGCTCATTCGCAAGGAACGCGACGGGCTCCTGGTTGATTTCAAATGCGAACCGAATCGAGTGCGCATCGTCCCTTTTGGAACAGTATTCCGTTTGGAAGGCGTACTCAGCGCACAAGACGGAACACGCGAGGAGAACAGCAAATCGGATGATGTGATCGGTCCAGTGCTAAAAGAGAACGACAACGTGGAGGTACTGCTACAGCTGCGGGTTGACGAGCCGTGGAAATGGCATCCAGGAACGCTCATTATAGCTGATTTTGAGAAACGGTACTACGGCCATGTTACCGTGTTTTTACTGACTGGACAGACAGCTTCGGTTATTGTTCCTGGCCAGCAACTGCGACTCCGGCCCAGTGAATCGGAAGTGACGGATTCGTTGATCCAGAGCACCGATTCAGTGGATTGGATGGTGCATTATCCATTGCCGTTGGACTTCAATGTGAATCATCTACCGAATCCGCTGTTGGCTGAAGTGCTGGAGTGTCTGGACACAGTACAGCAGACTAGGGTGCGCGGCGTGTGCTCGTTATGGGACAGCATTGTAGTGGTTGCTGCGGGAACCATTATACGTGTTGAACGGTACTACAGTAAACCCGTGTACTGGCATAATCTGTGGATCACGAAAACGCGAGTCATTGTTGTCGATATCGAATATCACGGTGGACTCAGTAACGCCAGGGAGTGCGCGATTCTTCTCAAGCAAATAATAGATCTGCACGGATACCCTCGGTTACTTGGCGTTGGACTTCGCGGACTGTATGTTGGTGCGCACAATTCTGAGATCTTCTGCCACGAAGTCGCCGGTCTCAAAGATGCACTGGCTACCTTTGCGCCAGTGTGCAGTTTTATTAGGTTGTTCGATCAAGACCTACACAGTTGCTCTCTCCTCTGTACCCATACATATAGAACAAGCGTACAGGACAAGTGGATAAATGTGAGCAAAACGGGTTTTTCTCAGCGGTTCGCTCGATCCCTTTCCGTTCGCTACCGCTTCGATGGAAAGGATGAGACTATTGAGGCATGGATCAACGAACTGGCTGCTGAATCCGAAGAAAACTGCATTAACAGTGTAAGAGGATTAATGCATCATTCGCTTGCATTAATGAATGTAAGTTAGTGTACACTAGTTGGTGGAATTTGTCCAGCAGGATCTTTTCCCAAGTCGCTCTTTATGAACCTAACTTTTGTTATTGCTTCTTAGATCGTCGACATCACAGTTAGTAATCATCCAGTGCCAGCTAGTGTCAAGCACTCAGGAATGCCTTTTG
>JAQGAU010000450.1:0-27961 GCA_034698045.1 Paramacrobiotus richtersi
TTGTGACTCACAGCCTATGCTGTCTGTACCTGCGTAAGCAGCGTAGCCGGGTGGCGCGTTGCACCACGCGGTGACTCAGGCGGCGCACAGCACAACGCGGTCCTCGTACAGCTGAAGATTACGATGCTTTTTTCTGACATTTTGATGATTTTGGTACAATTGGCAATTGGTAAGGTTGTCAAGTACACCATGGCGCCTGCGGCGTGAAATTCCCTTTGATAGTGTGCGGGTGCTCGTAACACCTGTCATCGTATTACACAATACACCGTGATTACCACTTTTGGTTATACGTAAATGACCCATGAAGAAAAAAAGAGGAAGCTGCAGACCTCTGGTACCACAGATTTCCCACCCGCCCGGATCGAGTTACGGAAGATTTCGTTCAAGTCAGCCGACGTCTGACGGGGGAACCGTTTCCGGAAGCGTCACAGCATTCGCGCGCTGTAGTTCAGTACACTGTACACTCTTCGTTGTAAGTACACTCTTCAAGATTAAACAATGAGGGCTTCAGCAGAATAGACCACAGATCAAGTACAGCCTATTAAAGCGGCCGTGACATTGTACGTACGTGTAAATTTATTGTGTTGGATCGCTGTTGGTACTGCTTACTGATACGTTTACCTTGTTCGAGTGTAGTTTCTCTAATTTCAAGCGTTAGCGCTTAGTAAAATTCTTCACAGACATTTTTCTTCTGATCTATATAAGATTGTGTCCGCCAAACAAGATTTTTCAATTGAAGAAATACACTGCATGCCCTTGGTCGATCCTGTCTCATCGTCACACATAATTCTGGATGCGAGAACTGTAGTAAAGAAAAACTGACATTCAGTGTTTTGATTGTATATCATCGTATTGTATTGTCGTTATATCATCTTCAATGTCGCAGAATACAACTTTCCTTAATTTCACCGCCATTTTAATTCCAGTATGGGAGATCTACTCCAGAGAAGTGGTGATCTGGTACGCAGTCATGGTCACTCTCAGCCTAATCGGCGTACTAGCCAGTCTCCTCCTCATCCTCACCATTGCTTCGTCCAAACCATTACGCTCCCGTTCCGGCATCCTGATCATTAGCCTACTTATCCAAGTGGCCTGTCAAAGCGGAATCGCGATGCCCCTCGTCGTACTCTCCTACCACGGTATACCGGTCGAATCCACCGATAAGGATTTGTGCAACTACACGATCTTCTACCAAGCTCTCACCATATCCATTGACTGGACCGAAGTGATGATCAGCCTTAACCGCTTCGTTGCCATCTGTTTCCCGCATGTCTATCCCAAGTGGACGCGAAAGAGAGTTCTCCTGTCCATGGCAATTGTACCCTGGATTATCGGGTTTGTAGCGGCAGCACTGATCCGGTTCGGCGTTGTTGGAAGCCTAAAACGATTTTCCGCGTGGGACTCCTGTTCTGTGTTGTACAAGAGTCTGCCCATTGCAAACATTTACACGATTATCGGCATCGGTATCCCGCTTGGACTGTCTCTAGTACTCTATCTGACAGTTTTCCTCATTTTGCTAGCTAAACGATGCAGCAGTCAAAAGGTCATCCAATCGGACAGTGCAGCGTCAACGCGACGGTATCGTAGCGTACGCATGCTCTTTGTCACGTTCTTTTGCTATGGAACCTGCTTGCTACCGGCTCCTGTGGCTGCTGGGCCGTTTCTTAAGGAGTACAGTGCGAGACCGATGCTGCAATTGATCTTTCGTGCTGTGGTGCTCGTTGGAATGGCAGCAATACCGGTAGGGTTTTATAAACACTCTGAAACCATTATTGGTTCTTCATATATCTGCATACAATATTAGGGGCTGTGTCGTCATTGCGAAACTTTTATTAATTTTTTAACTTTTCGTAAATTATGAACATAAGTAAGCCATACTGGATAACAATCTTCATAATAATTATAAGTGTACAGCATCGAATTTGCCGAGGATTATTAAAAGAGGGCGTTCTGCCTTTCTCGCCGACAGAAGAGAAAATGTGTGGATAACAGGATGAAATGTATTGATAGGTGTTCTACTTTGCCCTCAGCACACAGTACCGCCAACGACTGATGCAGTTAATCAGGCGATGTCTTGGTCCGTATTGTTCCCGGTTAGCGGACAACCCCACCGGGACAAACCCCAGTGCGGGTGCAACCCTGTCGAAATTCAACGATGTTCGCGCAGCACCGCGCAACAGTGTCCAACCTACTGCGGTTGGAACGGTGTAGAAAAAATTCTAAAACTATCAGTTTTTGGAAAAGATTCTTTGTAGCGGTATTCCCCAGTGGTGTCCCCTTTCTTCGTATATAGCTAAGGAGTCAAGGACTTTGTACTTCTACACAGTACGCCAGTCGAGCAAGTCGAGCTTCTTCGAACATCTACTTTTCAATTTTATGCCAAGTTAGTGTATGAAGAATGTATCGCGTATTGCGCAATGTGGCTAAAAACGGTATATATAAGTTTGGACAAACGCAGAAATATCGCGATGATCGGTAACCAGTTAGAGGCGGATCTGGGCAATTTAAAATGCATTCAGATTCTTTGAAGTGCCTTCTAACGGTTGAAAAATCTGTTTGTCCACGAGCTAGAACTGGTCCAGGATCATCCGTACGGGAAAAGTAAAAGAAAACGGCATTGTAACTAGATCCATCGTTTCGTTTTGGAAGCCAGGATGGTGGGCACTATTTGCTCTTTACACAATGCAACGGCATCAGCTCTTGCAGTGTTATTGATTTCGCCCGATTGTGGTCTTAATGTCTGTCAAAATCGTGGGCGTTGATACCTTGTTCAAACTCACGTCACGACCCGGACGCCTTTTCTGTGGATTGTTACTTAGTAGCCCGAAGTTCATGGATAACGTAATCTAATACAACCTTACAATAAGCGCACATACTGAGAAGGAGGCATAGTAAACCTATCTTTTCGCTTGGAGGCAGATACATGGGATGTATGTTTTGTTATGCCCATGCACCGGTATTCCTTTTCCACAAGAATGCGGCTTTAGCCGCAATCCTGGCGTAATTTTATTCGCGTTAGAAGTAAATCATTGCGAACGGGAAGGTATATCCAAAGCAGTATATTCATCTCCAACTATATAACTGTACATCGGCACGCATGCTGTGGTCAAACAAATAAAGGAATAGCTATTTCACTACCGCGACGATAGAGGCACGCGAAAATATGCCTAGACCGTTAAATAGCAGCTCTACGCAAAAATTGCAAAGTGGGTCGAACGCTATCAGGTTCGCGCGTGGTGGCTATCGGTCTGTTTAGCCGGCTGGGCAGAAACTGGTGTATTTCCTGTTGGGACTTTGATCACACTATGCGCCTCCAACATCACACGGCGGCTCGCCGGAACACACCGAAATAAATGCATGGCTCCTTTTCGAATGTCCGGGTTCATGGTAAAAAACAACACCTAAATAAGAACTTGCAATAACATAGCGGCACGTGGTACACATACAGAGTAATAAAGAAATGTACCGGTGTTGTAAAGTATCCAATAAAGAACACCATCCGCACCCACTGCCGCACATTCTGGTCCTCCATCTCTTCTCGATAGAAGGACTCCATAATGGGCATCACGGCAAAACAGACACAATGCACGAGCGTTGCGGTAAACAGCAGCTTGGCCAAGGAAACTCGTCGATCGAACGTCCGGCTCCGCACGGCATCCACTTTGGCGGCAGCATGGACCTTCCGACCCTGTTGGACGGTGATCACTTTGGCGAACAATAAAACATATAGCACTCCGCTGAGCAGTAACGGAAGGTACGTGCTGATAGTGGATGCAAGTCCAAACAGCGGACCCGGCTGGTCGAAATCGCACTCCCCGTACAGTGGCATTGCGACGAATCCCCCTTCTCCTCCGACGCGAAAGTACACGAAGCATGCGATTCCCATCAACCAAGTAGACAGCGCCATGATAACCGTGGCCTTTCAGAAAGAACGTGATAAAGCACAAAAAATATGGAACACGCCATTCGTAGCAACAGCACAGGCTAGCTTTGCATCCTAATAATTATGTACTTCGACAGCCCGGGCTCAATAGCATGTTTTTTTTTTACGCTGGTCGTAATATGCTACCATTCCCCCCAATGCTTTCTCTGCAGGGAAAATCATTTTACCGTGGGGGAAAACCACGGTTATCACAAACCAGCTTCGCAACGCTACGCTTTTTGCTCCTTGAAATCCGTCAAAACGGAAACACTCGGTGTTCATTTCATTCTGAACCAATGCTGCCTAACGTTAAACCAAAAGATAGCGCAAAATATGCTGAGAATTATGATGCCAAGCAGGTGCCGTTTCATGGCCGCTTAAGGATATTCGAGGCATTTCCAGATACTGTCTGTTTCTACGGACCCAACTTTCAACGGTTCTGGCTCTTGCCGTAAAGATCCATGCTAAGCAGAACCTCACCGCATTTCGTTCATCTGGCACGAATCCGCACTTGCCTGGGTTCATAATTCTTGTCACATTTTGCGCTTTTTTTTTATCCATCGCTAGGCAAGATTGACTCAGAATGAAACAAACGCGAAGTGTTCCAGTTTTGGCAGATTTCAAGAAACAAAAAGCGTAGCGTTGCGAAGATGGTTTGTGCTAACAACGGTTTTCCCCCACGGTAATATGATTTCCGCTGCAGCAAAAGCATTACGCCCAGCGTAAAAAAACGTGCATATTGAGCCCCGACTATCGAAGTATTTGATCCGGACGATTCTCTGCCATTTAATTACAATTTTTGTAGACTTCTGTGCCATAGCTACTTCACCTCAAACGCACCCAACAGTGGCTAGTCTGGGTACTTTATGGGAACTACACCTACCGTCGCGTGCATGTACATTCTTATAACTGCCACTGATGCAGTGCTGCAGAGTCACAGCAATTACCCACAATACATGTACAGCACGATGAGCTTACTTACTCGACAGTACTAACAGCAATCAAATCAAAGCAGTAATACCTTAGAGCCATCATCCATGATACAACCAACTGCATTTCTCAAAAGTTCTCAGTTATCCAAGACTTTGATTACTCACCATTGTCGGAATCTGACATTGTTGGAAGCAACAGCGGTACCGTATGACAATGTAGTTACGACCTGTCCTAAGTGACAAGCTAAGAGATTTGCTTAAGCTTGCAGTTTCATCTCTTCAGGACACAATTATTTGGCATTCTTAATCAGAAATGGTAAGATACAAAGCCCGCTGTACCTTGTGGGTGTTCCATGCTTTTTGTAGTTGTGAGGAAAGTACACGGCAACAAAGCGGTTCAACGCCAAATGAAAGAAGCCCCACTGCACGGCAGTAACGGTTGTAAGGAAGGCAAACATGGAATGTCGACAGAAGGTATCGTCGTAATGGGAATAGCCGCTAATGGCCCGGTACAGTCCGTTGATGTACATGGGCATGTGGATAGCAACGACCTGGCACTCGGTGATAAGCTGATGCAGCACGAGCAAACTGGAGTTCTTATCCGTGCCGCGCCGATCGAGAATGGTGATTAGGAGGACTATGTACAGTAAAGTGGATATTATGGAGACGCAGGTGGATACGATGAAGAATGGGAGGAATTGCGCGTACGTTTGGAGCGCGGTCGAGTTAATAGTGAAGTTACCAGTTGTATTTTCTTCAGTCAACATCTTTACTGCTATTAACAGATCAGCAGTACCTAGTTTGAAGAGAATTCAGACACTGGGAAAAAATGTTTAATCCATCATAACTGCTTGGATGGTGTCTTCTATACACGATCATACATCACTGCAAGTTACGTTATCCATTGCAGTGCGAGATAACAAATCGATTGGTTCGTCGGATGAAACATTTCTTGGGACAAAGGCGGCCAACACCAAATAATCTGTACAGGGAAAAAATCACCGTTGATTGATTGATGTAATAGGGGCGGTAAAAAACTTCACCCGCAGTGCCGGGAGCCGTATGCAGTACTATCCATCAACCAGTGCGCATCACCGCTTGCCTGAATCATTAATGGGACGCAGCAGTACGATAATCGGATTATATTATTATCAGCATAGACAATCGTATAGGATCATTGGCATGCAGAAATGAGTTTACTTTTTCATGTTGTACTGAAAATCTCATTAGGTTAGGCAGAGCTCCACCAGCTGGTGACATCAGCTCTCGCGACACACCTGATATCGATATCGTTTGTAATCGATCAGATATAAACTGCACATGTGTGTACAGGATCAATGAATTTGGCTTGCCGCTTCTGTTTGAAGGAACATAAACTAGGCACACATTTTGAATGATGCATATTCTCACTTGGGAGCAGGTGAATGCAGATCGATGTAAGCAAACACGGTTCCAGAAATGCAAGATGGGCAGTTTTTGTCTGTACAAATACGGCTGACAAAATGTTATGTTCGCGCCTAGTACAGATATCCGCGCAGGAGAAGAAGGGGTCGTTACGAACTGGAAGTAAACCAAAACGGGCGATCTTCCGGCTTGTTGGCAATCCATGCAGTACGTCCGAAATCAAATTAATTACACGAATAATGGTAGTGGCTTGTCACCAGAAGAAGTCAATGAAACGAATGTTGTGTCCCGCATAAAAATTTTTGTTAACAATTTTAAGTTGTAATTGTATGCGCCATACAGTACGTGAGAAATTTACTGCATGTTTGATACTTCATACGTTATAAAAGATTATTTGGAAATATAAGCGAATAACAGTCGAATGTTTCGTAATCGGACTGCTGAGAACGGGAAATATTTACCATTTTGTCTCGTGTGACCTGTAGTGTTTTAGTCGTATGAAGTTACCACCACGTATGGAAATGCTCACCTTCAGTCGGTTCGTGTGTCCTTTTTGGGGTGGATGGCATATTAAATAAACTGCCGATTACAACATGTACGTATCACAATGGAAGCGCTATAATCACGGTTAAAGGCACGATTCTACTGGTTTCGAGTTCTGAGCTTTTCAGGACGATCATTTCCAAAACATATCGTATCCTCTAGGACCACGGCGGTATGCAGAAGGGAGAATACGGCAACGGGTGTTTACTCTTTTGTCTGATATGTATGTATCACCAGAACCGTTAAGCACATGCTGCCCATCGATCTTTCGTTTTAAAGGTCAGTTCTTTCTCGTCGAAACCGTGCCAGGTGACCCGAGATACACCTAAAGTGTCGCGACATAATCCAGCTAAAAAAGCAGGCAGCTAGGGCATCCTTGAGTCTACCATATCCTTAAACTTGATGCGAAAATCACGGGCTCCAGCTGGCATAAAGTCTTAGGTTTTCTAACGTTCATGACGACCAGATCCCGCGGTTTGTTATACATATATGTACTCTACAGATCGACTCCTAAAGGTAGGCTGCTCTACAATGCTATAATATCTTGTTCGCCGTTCTCTAAATACGGGAGGAATATCATTACTTTTGTGCGGACGACAGCTCAACGCGCATAATTCCCGGAAAAGGGATTTGAAATGTTGTTCATAGGGCATCTCGTTCTGATCAATTGCAGTACAAATTGTGTCCGCAGTTACCTGGCGTTTCTAAACCAGCTTTTCATGGCAAACACATAAGATGCTCCGGGGCTATCGTACACCGCTTATCCCTTACGTGTTTGTATGATACGGGAACAACAAAACAACACAATAACAACACATGGTAGTTTATCCTCAAAACAGCCTATGCACGGTTGAATTTACGCTGGTTATAGAACCACTTTGACTATTTCATCCCGAATTTAAATCACAATGCGTGCGCTGAGTGTGGTTTAATCCTTGCAAAAGTAGCTGGTGATTAACAAATGCAGACATGAAAAGAGAGGTTTATATTCTATGGTCGTCGTAATCAGTGGCGCGTCTAGACTCAAATTTACGGGGGCGCCGGAGAACCCGGCATTTCCATTTTTAAGCAGATACTGACGCTAAGCGATGCCGCTACTCTTTGTTATCAATACTTACGTCTGCTCGAAAGCACTTAAGAATCTCTCACCTACTCCTTCGGCGAACTGAGATATCATGAGTTATCATGTTATCTGAGTTATCATGTGACAGCGCTAAACGAAAAACTTTTCTTACCAACGAAAAACCGTATTAGTTAAATAATTTGAAAACTATTGTTTAAGTTTTCCGGCTTTACCAAACTTGAATGTGACATTATATTAGTTGCCAACCTTTCTTCTTCTGCAGTTAGTATGCGGGATCATTGTTTTGTGAGGCAGCTAAGCAAGCCAAACCTTATTATATTTTGTGGAAGATTGGTAACGAATACTAATACAATCGCCAGGAAAGAGAAAGCTCTTCTGCCGTAAAGTTCCGCGCACAGCGCAAAGAAATAATAACAATGCCTGGAAACTGGCGCGCAGCGCGGAAAATTTTGCGATTTTTAGCCTCAGTTTGTTCGGAAAGTTAACTGAAGCACCGCGTTCATCAGAAACGGACGGCGCCTCTTAGGTTAGTCAGAGGACAGGCTAACAAATTCGCGCGAAGCGCGAAAAATTTGGATGTCTTCCATCTGAAAATAAATTAAAATCCTCATATTATGCACTGAAATTAGCACCCGAAGATTGCACTTTGCAAGGTTTCGGCCACACTGATGGCTCGGAGGGGTGCGTGCCTCTTTGTTGGCTAACTCAGCTGCCAATAAAGAATGTGCACAACCAACTACAGGGGACATTTTTGCTAGCTCCAGCGTGCAACAGCGGGTACATGCTAACACGCCAATAAAAGTACGCGGCGATGCTGAATGCCTACACCGGAGAATCTCAGCTTAAAGTTCAAACAAAATCAACTGTAATTAAAACTGACATTAAAAGTTACTAGGTTCCGTTCCGTTTGCGACCGCTGTTGACTTTCTGAGCCCGCTGACCAGAAGCAGCTGTGTTTCTTGTCGGGATTTTGATCACGCTCAGCGCCTCCAGAATTACACGACGGCTGGCGGGCACACACCGAAATAAATGCATAGTTCCTTTGCGAATGTCCGAATTCATGGTAAAAAACAACACTTATATAAAAGCTTACAGCACCACAGCTACACGTAGCATAGTAATAAAGAAATTGTACCGGGGTGACTGCAAGGTTCGCTAAAACACAACAGAATCCTTGAGGTGAAGTAGAGCAGAATGATGACAGGGAAGCCAGCAACTGGAGTTCGCGGAAAGGAACCCGGTCTCAAGACATACACATATATATCTACAACGATCTCATAGCGAGCTGAAAACAGAATGATTCAAGCAGACGCAACCAACTGATAAAATGAATTCGGTCTGCGAACTTGTAATGCGTCGGCGAGCATGTCCGATCTCTGCTCCTACTGTATTCGCACAGCTGCTAACCGCCAGCGATACGCCAAAATCTGCGCAATGCATGACGAACATCCGGGAATGTCAAGACTACCAAGAGCGGATCCAACACTACGTGGATGCTGTACAGGGTCGCCAGCAGTGAATCCGTCATCAGGTCAAATTTTGCAGTCAGTACTTCGAACGTATAGAAGGCGCCATAACGAATCCAGCACACATAAACGCTACGGGTTAAAACAAGCATGACGCGAAATCCAGCGCGGTGCTTCTCATTTCCCGAGCACTGCAGCCGGCTCCAGATTACGAAGGATGACACTGCCATACAGGAACAGCGTACCCTCCCGACATGGCAGGTGTAATCCAGATGGAAAACGTGTATTTATTGTCGTAACACTTTGTAGCACTGATCCGGTTGTACATGTAATCCCAAATCACCGCCGGAAGACACTCCAAATGCACGTAAGCAATGGCCACTAAAATGCACAGCAGTGCCGTTCTTTTGGTGCTGTTACGATAAGAAATGGGGAAGACAACAGCCCACAGGCGATTAAGCGATATCAGTGCATGGATATTCATAGGAATACAAGCAAAAGCCCAGGAATAGGAATTCATAGGAATACAGTAGATGAGAAATGTACATATGTGACTTTCCAGAGGAAACCTGACAGGGAAATGTTGCGCGGCAATCACGATGGATGGTGTAATACAGGACGCAGTGTTAAATCCATTAATGCGGCTACGCAAATGGAGAACGGAGAGCTGAGAACTCTGTTGGATGCAAACGCGCTCAGAACAATTAGATTGCAGCCGAATGCTGTGAAGTTGATTATCGTTATGCATACACAGGGAAACGTAACGGTTTTGTCTGTTATAGTATGGTTACTTGTCGAATTCATAATAATTTGAGCTTGAGTGACCAGTTTGAGTGAACTTTATACGAGAAATTTACTAGATGTTTCATTCCTTGTCCGTGGATAACGACTGTTTATGAAATATGAGCTTAGACCGGTCAAATGTTGCGTAATGGTACCTCACTGAGCAGACCGTAAACTGTTTGACATTTTTAAAATCTGCCTCTCTACAGTTGTATGGAATTACTTCTGACCGTTCAAACAATGTTAAACTGAGGGAAACTTAACACTCCCGTTTCGGCAACATCCTTCGTAACGATTTCCTGAGCGAATATTGTTCGAAAAAAGAGTCATACCACCGACCGCGAAGCATTACGCGAAACTTTCTCAATCCACGCCGTCCTCCAGTTCATTGTTTTATATCAGGGGTTGTTGTATTGGCTCGGTAGTAGACTTTGATCCAGCCGATTTCCTTGACATAGACACCAAACTCGGAGCAGTGCAACGCGTTCAACACGCGCCCCTGCAGCTTCAACACCAGGTCCTGTTCCTTCTGACCGCAGACATCCCGGATATGCGCGCTAGGTTGGTCAGTATTCATTTGCAGTACAATCTGCATTCTTCTGGAGCGACAGAAAAAAAGAACGTAAGTCACTGAAAGTCATTAGTATCACCACAGCACAATAGGGCCGTGTACTGAATGGGCCGTGGTATCATGATCATAATAATCAAACCATAACTTTACAGCAAAATACCTGCAAGCACATTTGCGTCCGCAAACAAACCCACAAGAAACGGTGGAATTCTCAAAGAAAGCATCGCCTTCTTTTGTCGCCAGAAGGCCTACACGCCAACCCTCTGTTTCGCTATCTGTAACTGTCGGCCATCGTGTAGATAACGAAATCCAACATGTTGCCAGCGTGTGGAAATGCTGTATGTATTCTGCCTGAAAAGCGGTGCAGAGTTCGGCAAATGTCCGTAACACATTCAGTGTTAAAGTGGCCGGGGAATGGTTTAGGCACTGTGCGGAAGTATGTGCACATCGACTCAGAACATTTTCAGCAGCGTTCGCTGACAAGTTGAGCTGCCTGCCAATCGAAGAAACGGTGAGACGACAATATTCTTGTTTGTCTGCTGGACATAAAAATGACTTCTGCTATCTGTATTTGCAGCCTTTAATAAGCTTCTACATACCTGCAGAAATCAGCGACGGCGCCGTGTGTTCGGGCGGGGTCCGAGATCAGGGCGACCTTTGTAATGTTGCCCATAGCCGTATAAAATAAAATTTCCTGCTGTTCCCCATTTTCTAAAATTGCTGTCTCGCACGCAGTGTTAACAGACTGCGCACGTTGAAAGTATGGTGCAAAGCAGAAGACGAATAAAATCCAAGTCTTAGGTAGCATCATGGCGACCTAGTTCCAATTCCAATTTAGGAAAGTTAAACCTGTTATGAAAATAAAGGCTTAGTGTGTATCGAGAGTTCGTGTTAAATATGCATACCGCCACATTGTAGCTATTCGTTTGATTATCTATTTAATTATCTCGGTTTTCAAATCGCAGAGCGTTTGGTTCTTGAGTTGATTACAGTCATTTACAGACCCTGTAAGCCGAGAAATAGTCAGGTTAACGTCCCGGTCCAGTCACTTACCACATAAGTGGCACCAGTTTAAAACGGTGAGTGCTTTAATTTGGTTTTATTTTACAGTCAGTGGATTTGATTTTAGAGAGCGGTTGGAAATTTTTGATGAAATGAAGATTTGAACTATTTCAGTGGACTTATCACGAGTTTAAATCATTATACTTTTGATTGCTGGAAGCGATCAGTCTGGTTTAATACTTGCAAAAGTGGCTATGGAAAGAGAGGTATATTCCATGCTCGTCGCAAACCATAGTGGCCAACGTCCACCAGGCTGTGTGCTACCAATTTGCGTTCACGGTTAAAGAACTCCAGACGTTCTGTTACACCAAATGTACCGCAGCATCATGCGGCATTAGAGACACCGGTAGTGCCGAAGCGGCAAGATTGGTCTGTACAAGATACAGGCTACCAAAGCTTGGTGATCTATTTTGTTTTTATGGGAATCAAGAGCGTAGTACTTAACTAGCAAAGATGTTCACAAGAACTGGATTACATTTACGTCAGTGAAGTTTGTCAAAGATAGTTACTACCGGAAATGTTGGTGTACACCTTGCGCAATGATTTTTATGCGTTTAATTTACCAGCATACTTTGTCTATATGTACAGCTAGGTACACAGGTGCACAGGTATTTGATAGTCATTTACTGCATACTTCATGCTTTCCACCTTAGCAACGACTAAACAGTACGTAAAGAACATGAGCTCGTACCGGCCCAGCGCTGCGTTATGGAACTGCACACAGCGGGAATTGCTCTGATATTTTTGACACATGTCTATTTACGACTGAATGGTATTGCTCCGACCATATATTCAATAAAAAACTATCTTCCTGCGGCTGCAGGTTCCACAGCGATTACCTGACTAAGCACAGACATTGTTCGAAAGTGTGTTTTGTGCAATAATAATACCGGAAGCAAGACGTTACGAAACATTAACAATACAGTGCTACACTGCTACTGATTGCCCAAGTTGATCGATAAGGCGGAAAAAACGTATGAGTTAATGTCCCGTATGGAGTTCCGACATACCGCGAAACAAAGGATCGATATATACTTGCCGATCGAAACTGCGTTGTCAGCGTTGAGTGAGTAACTCATTTACGGCGCCACCTGTTTGAAACTGTTAAAGCCACCAGTGTAGTGCTTTAAGACGATTTTATCTCAACAGACAGCCGACCACAGCCAATAGGTAAACTGGATTATGCGGGCTCCGGGCCGTAAGAATATGTTTTGATGAAACGTGGCGTTGACGAACCACTAGTTGACTAGTTTTTTCGCAAATTTCAATCGCAATAAATCTGATTGTTTGAAGCGATAAGCATGGGCTGAGTGGTAAATGGTTGAAAAAATGGCTGCTGATTACCAACTGCAGCCATGGAAGGACATACATACACGCATACATATATACATATACACATCGCTTGAATTCATAGAATAACAACGATTATGTTTACATGTCTAGACTTTTCCTGCCTAACAAGCCCACCAACCCGTTGTCTAAGTCGTCTTTTACTCGGAGTGTCCTACAAAATCTGAAAACAAATTACTCACTGTCCCGATACATACAGACAAACAACTTCTTGGCCAAGACTACAGCGATTTGAAGACTGTCAGAACACGTTTAGCAAGTCGTTGATTCCGTTGTTTTTCCGGCTACTGGCGCCAGTAGTTTGAATACCAGACGCATAAATGCTGTAATTAGGCATCTTTGTTCCTGCATCATATGGTAGATCTGTCAGCTCAGGGGTAAGTTCGTTCTTGTTCGCTTTTCGGAGTATATATAGGCCAGCTGCAATGAGATCAGCGCTTATTTTCATTTTGGATCAGGACCCTTTCAAGCCACACTCCAAACTCACAGTAACTGACTAGACAATGATCGCCGGGGTGACCTTTGTTTCGTTATTCCTAGTACTGCTGGTTTCTCAAGGTAAGCGCAACACAAGCAGCATTATATTCGTACTGTAGTTTTTGTAGTCGTAATGCTAAGTCTGATGCAGTTGGTAGAATACGGTACTGTCGTTGACAGTTCTGATTGTGTTACGGTGATTTCCGGAATGTGAACTCTTAATTTGAAACAGGATCTGCTAGTAAGGGGGGAATTACGACCGGGAAGACAGACGATGGACTAGTCTACACCGAGTATCTTAGTCGCGCGAAGCCCCTTTCCGGCTGCAAGTCGGATACAGAGTGCGTTACAGTTTGTAAGGACAGGGCCTCGAGTGCACAGAAATCCCTGCTCACCGGCGCAGCCTGCGGGGGTCTGAAAGGCTTCATCGGCGACCACTGCTGCTGTTATTTTGCCGACACCACTGCCTGCTGCGGTCTCCGTTCCGGGAGTTTCGCCGTGATGAGAGATACTTGCGATCAGTCGACATCCCCGAACAATGCATAGGACCAACAGCGCCTGTCCCTCGTGTACTCACCGATATAGCTAGTGCACTTGAAAAAGGAATTCTGTCTCTGTGCAGACTAATAACTTACTCCATACTGTGACTGTGTCATACTAAGCTTTAATAGCAGCTGCTTTATTTCGGGTTTGATTGTTGCCGGCATTAGAAGTCCTGTTGCTCTGCTTAACTTGGCACGATAAAGTATACTAAATTACTCAGTATAATGTGATGACAAGGTCGTGATTACATATAATGTGATTATAAGTCGATTAATTTATACTAATCCCAGCGACAATCCCTTGCGGTCAAACGCTTAAAACTCTCTGCCATAGAGCCTTGAGTAGGCATTATCTGTTGACAAAACAGTACCGCAGAATTTCATATCACAAAAACTACATGCAATGCACCGATACCGTACCGGTCCTTGTCCGTGCACAAGATGGTCGATGGGGCTTGATTCTCTAGATTCATACATTTGTACGTCTCAGATTCTTTTGGCTTCAGCAACGAGTACAAAAATTTTACCTGTTGTACTTATCAGCCAAAGTTTTATCCTACACGGACCAGTGCGTGGAGCAGCATTATACATCTGTGTATTAGTTTGTTGTTTTGTTTAAAGAAATCGGAAATAGGTTGTTCCTAAGAACGGGAGGGAGACCATCCACTTGTTTTTGTTTCATTGTTTAACGGTGGAAATAATGCGTGGTAATGTTAACTTGATTCTAGCTGCTGTCCCCTCGGGCGCTAACTATGACCAGTTTTTTAATTTGAAGTTTGAATGTTACTGTCACAATACTGTGTGACGACTTTGTAGTCCTGGCTATTGCTATTAAATTTTCATATCTTTAAAAAATAAGTTTGCAGAATAACTGCTTGCAGATTGCTGAAACGAATTTGGAAATTTAGGAAAAGACGGATCGCAGGTGGCGAAATTTCTCTACTGACCTTCTTTTTAACCTTGGGGATACATTTTTCTGTTTTTCTATGGTTACCGTTTTCTGTGTGTATCGTTTGATGAATTTAATGTGGCCGAATAAGGTAGTGCGTGGCCGGGGTTTTATAAAAAGAAGTGAGTATATAAAAAAGAAGAATATAAAAGAAAGGAAGGAAAAGAAAAAGAACGAGGCTGCGTACCAGAACTTTAATTCGCTTCGTTGACCGAGAACTGAACTACAGTACGAGTACTGTACAATTTTCTACTGTACACGAACATTTTGTTCTTACTTGGCTGAGGGTGATTTTACCGTGAGAAGCTGCGGTAACAATGAGGGCATTTTATCGTTGATTTAGTTGTCAGTTACACCCTATCGTATCGTTCAAGCAGTATTTGCGCAAACGCAAAGTACGGCCTTGTTATAAGATTCCGATAACAATACTACTGGACAGTACAGGTAGTAGTAATCAACGTTGATCCTTTTTGCTGTAGTCGAATACGCATTTGCATAGTGGATCGCAAGAACCCTTTGAAGTTTAGTCGGAAAACAGGAAATCCAGCGCGATGACTGTTGCTCTCCTATCGCCGTACCTGGCTCCAGATTACCTATGACGGTACGGCCATATAATACGGGAAAGGCGTACTCTAGCAGTAAGCCGAGAAAATTCCAGAGCAAAACCTGTATTAATTTTATTGTCATAGCATCTTGTCTCACTGATGCGGTTGTACAGGTAGTCCGCAATCACCACCGGAAGACATGTCAAGTGAGCCTACGTTTCAACAAGGAAAATACACAGCATTAAAATTCTTCTGGTGTCGTTACGAAAGAAATAGTCTGGCCCGTATACGAGATTGATCGATAATAAGGCATGAATGTTCCTGCGAACAGCAGCAAGAACCCACGAGCGGTTGACGACAAACGCGCATAGCTTCCATCCTAGAGAAACGATATCAGGGAAACTTTGTGCGACGAATACAAGGGATGATGAAGAACAGGAAACAGCGGTACAACCCATTGAAGCGACTAAGCAGATGGAGAAAGGAGAATGTAGACTTTTGTTGGCGGCAAACGTGCACAGAACAATTATATTGCAGCATAATGCTGTTGAGTTGATCATCATTATGGATGCAAAAGCCTGCCAAAAGGAACTACCATTTTGTCTGATGCAGTACGGTAGTAGTATTTGTCAAATGCATAGTTGTAATTTGAATACTTCATACATGAACATGCATATTTCTTGCTTTCAAAGTGAATAACGACTCATGGGGAACAGGAGCTTTATACCTGGAGCACGTTCACGTTGCGTAACGGGCATGCGCAGAACGGGAATCGTTTTAAAATTCTTGACATCTCTCAGAGTCTGTTTACGGTTGTGTGGAATAATTGAACATACTATCAAAAAAAATGTTCAGCTGATGGGATCTGCCCGATTCGGAAATATAATTCGTAGAGGTTTTCTGAGCAAGCATTATTCGAAAACTTAATGAGCCACAACACAGACTGCAAAACACTACGGGGAACATTCACAATCCACGCCATCCTTCAGTTCAGCCGCCAACTTCAGCGTCTCAAAACCGATGTTGGATTGGCTCGGTAGTTGACCTTGATCCAACCGATTTCCTTGACATAGTCACCAAACTCAGAGCAGTGCAACGCGTTCAAAACCCGCTCCTGCAGTTTCAACACCAGATCCCGCTCCTTCTGACCGCAGACATCCCCGATATGCGCGTTAGGTTGGTCGGTGTTCAGGCAGTAAAACTTGCATCCTTCTGGAGCGATAGAAGAAATGAATATAAGTCACAGAAAAACTGGCAATAGTATCATATCAAACCATAACTTCACAGCAGCTCACCTGCATGCACATTTGCGTCCGCAAATAAACCCGCAAGAAACGGTGGAATTCTCAAAGAAAGCATCGCCTTCTTTTGTCGCCAGAAGGCTTACACGCCAACCCTCTGTTTCGCTATCTGTAACCGTGGGCCATCGTTCAGATAACGAGATCCAGCATGACGCTAGCGTTTGGAAATGCTGCATGTATTCTGTCTGAAAAACTGTGCAGAGTTCGGCAAATGTCCGTAGAACATGCGGTGCTAACGTGAGCGGTCTATGATTTTGGCATTGTGTGGAAGCATGGGAACAGCGACTGATAACGTTTTGCGCAGCGTTCGCTGACAAATTGAGCTGCCTGCCAATCAAAGCAGCGGTGAGACGACATTATTTTTGTTCGTCTGCCGACGACATGAAAATGGATTCTGTTATCTGTTTAAGGGGAAATTCTGTGTGTTGCCATAAGTATTAGCGAAATCGCAACAGCCGAGCATCTGTAAGCTATTTACTAGCCTTTGTTGTAGTTTATAATGATGATAACGTCGATAAACAGTGTCCAGAAATCCGCTTGTGAGCGGAACGTCCGGCTGTTGTACAATACCGGCAAAAAGTTTAAACAAATTTCCTTTTCAAATAATTCAGCGTTTCATCCAAACTTCTTTATGCCTATATCAAAAAATGCACAAATATATGATACTCGTTCTGAACCATTCTTAGCCCGGAGGTATGATTCTGAAATTTTAAAATGAATTTTAAAATTTTTGAAATTCATTTTAAACTTATTGAAACATACCTCCGGGCTGAAAATGGTTCAGAACGATCATCATATAAATGTGCAGTTTTTGATGTAAGCATAAAGAAGTTTGGAAGAAACGCTGAATTATTTGAGAAGGAAATGTGTTTAAACTTTTTGCCGGTATTGTGCAACAGCCGGACGTTGCGCGCACAAGCGGATTTCTGGGCACTGTTTATTGAAGTTTTGGTTATTATTATAAACAACAACGTAGCTTGTTGAGAACCTTACAGGTACGCAGCTGCGCTGTTTTCACCAATCGTTGTGACGTGGGAGGAATATAGCCTTAAAGTCTTTGAAAAGCTTTTACCAGCAGAAATCCGCAAATGCGCCGGGTGTTCTGGCGGGGTTCGGGATCAGGGCGATCTTTGTAAGGTTGCTCATAGCACCAAAAAATAAACGCTCGTGCTGTTCCGCGTAGTCTGAAACTGCTGTATCGCACGCAGCGCTATCCGGTGCTGAACATTGAACGTATGGAACAACGCACAAGACAAAGAAAATCCACGGGCTAGAAATCATTCTGGCGGCTTGAGTTCCGAATGAAACCGAGATTATCAGTGCTATGATTATGAAATTAAGTGCATTTATTGGTGTATCGACGGTTCCTACTAAATATAAATAATTGCACACCGCCACATTATAGCGTTCAGTTTGGAATTATCTTGATTACATATCGCAGTGCGTTTGATTGCTAAAGTTGATTATGTCCGGTTAGGAGTTCTATAGCAAACCGCTGAACAAAGTATTGATATGCCACGTTTTCAGCGATTGGAAAGGCGTCGTACGAATTTTTGCCGTTTCACCTTTTACCGCCGTTTGTGTATCCGGTGCACCAGTTCAAAACAAAATGTTTACAGGTAGTGAGTTAAGTGAGTAAATTGAGTGAAGTGAGTTAATTTTGAGGAGTTAATGTAGGAAAAATTTATGGATTTGATGGTTTGAAACACTTTGACAAATTTTATCTTGAATTCGAATCACAATGCTTCTGACTGCTGACACGATAAGCTTGGTTTGATGCTTGTTAAAGTCGCTGGTGATTAACAAATGCAGATATATGAAAAGGGAGATTTATTCCATCGTAGTGGAAGGCTGGATAACGTAGTACCATGTATCTGTACCGAACGTTTGTGTGTTTATTGTTTGTGTATTATCGGTCTACTAGCTACCTCGAGCAGTGACTGTCACTGATTGTAATGGACGTTAAAACGCATTTAAACAAAACAAAAACTGCATGCTTTATATTACCAGTTTGCTTCCATGGTTAACCTCCAGTTCTATGAGACCAGATTTATTGCAGCATCACGTAGCTTTCCAGCACGGTACATTACACTTGTTTCTAAAGCATATAAAGTGCAAAACAAAAATTCCAAAACTCTACGAAAACAGGCTCAAACTTGCGTTGCGGTCTGATCAATACTAACGTCATTACTAGTTGTCGTGTCACGATGTCGTACTGGCGCTTTTTTATTGTCGTTTCGGCACACGGTACGTAAATACCTATCCATTCATTTACATTTTTACTGTCTATGTGTGCCTGGTCTGGGAATATTTGCAAATATGCGCGAATATTTGCAACACGCAGAATTTTATAATTTTTTTTCAAGGAAACGATCATATTTTATTCGGTTTGAATAAATCTTAACCAAAAATCCAGGCGCAGCAGATAAAACATGCACGTATCTAACTTTCCAGATCAAATATGTCAGGAAACTGTAGCGCTGCTGTTTAACGATGGATAACGTAGCAGGGGAAGCGGCGGTAGACGCCAATAAAGCGGCTAAACAGATGGATAATGGAGAGTTTTGTTGGTAGCAAACGCGCATAAAACACTTATATTGCCGCATAGTTAATGCTGTGAAGTTGTTTATCATTAGGACGCAAATGAAAGCGCAACAGTTCTGTCTAATAGTTTATAGTACTAGACGAAATCCCGGACTTTCAGCCATGAAGAGCCGGCATTGTTTTATTGGCTTGATAGTTGACTTTCAACCAGTCCCACTCCTTGACATAGTCACCAAACTCGGAGCAGTGCAGCGCATTCAACACCTTCTCATGCAGCTTCACCACCAGATCCTGCCCCTTGTCGCCGCAAAATTCCCGGATGTGCGCGTTAGGTCGGTCAGTCTGGAGTGGCACTCCAACTTGCACCCGTCTGTAGTAACACAAGGACGAAATGTAAGTCACTAAAAAGCTTGCAATACTACTATACCAAACCACACCTGCAGGCACATTATTGTCCGCAAACAAATCCACAAGAAGCAGTGGAATTCTCGAAGAAAGCATCACCTTCTCTGATCGCCAGGTTCGACACCTCGTCTGGTTTCCCAGACTGACTCGGTGTCTAGACATACGACACCCAGCATGTCGCGAGCGTTGGGTAATGCCGCATGTGTTCCTCTGCCGGAATGGCTGTGCAGAGTTCGGCAAAAGCCCGCAGTGCATCCGGTGTTAAAGCGAACTGTCTTCTAGTATAGTAGCCGCACTGGGCGGATGTTTTGGAACATCGACCGAAGCCGCTCGCTAGTAATTAAGAGAACAATGACATTGTTTACTCTATATATAGATATAGAAACAATGCACTATTGTTCTCTTAATTACTAGCGAGTGGCTTCGCATCGACTCATAACGTTTTCCACCGCTTGCGCTGGCACGTTGAGATGCCTGCCAACAATGGGAGCGGTAAAGTGACTTTATATTTGCCGGTCTGTTGACGAACATGTAATTCAATAAAACATGCAATGCAACATATTACACTATCTTTTGCAGTCTTTTTGTAACACTTTACATGCAGAGATCGTCAACAGCGCCGCGTGCCCTGGCGGAGTCCGGGACCAGTCGTACTATTATGGCAAAACAGCCGCAGAGAGCAATGCTAGGCCTAACACTTTCAGACCGAAACAAATTATAACGCTTTTATGCGTTGCTCTACATACGTGAGCATTCATCTTTTTCACCTGGATCTGATTTTAACTACTGCAGCTTATGCTGAATGCAGAATTCTACGCGGGCGAAATCATCGAAAATCCAATCTGTTAAAGAATGGTCATCTCTACGCACCACTAACAGCTTCGGCCTCAGGACGCTTTCTAACATAATATGCTGTTGATCATAGCCAGAAATATTTCATAGTTGCAAGACAACATTTAAGCTACAGAGCTCACAAAGAAATGTTTTACGATATCATCATTAGGCTGTAAAGCGAAAATGTGATTTTATGACACAGATACGGGTGATTTTCACCGCTAGCAGTCGGGATGTGTTCGAAAGTGTCCTAAGACCGAAGCTATTAGTGGCGCTTTGAGCAGACCATTCGGATCTTCAATGTTTCGGATCTTCGGACCTTCGGATTTTCGCGCGCGTCGAATACTAGTTAGCAAAAGCGGTAGTGAAACCACATCAAGGTGACATAGTTAAACGCTGACGTAAAACAATGAATGAGAGCACTGTGTAATATGACCCGGTGGGAATCTTAGGTGTTCTGAAAGATGAATGCAAAGCTAATCTAGCAACTTCGGTACGCACTGTTGCCTAAAACGGTTCGGTATACGAATATGAAAAATTCGTTATGGAAACTGGTCGGAAAAAGTTCGGTATGCAGGAAGTTCGGTATGCAAAGTGACCCTCAAAAGTTCGGTATGCAAAGTGGCCCGAAAAGTTCGGTATGCAGAAAGTTCGGTATGCAAAGCGTACCTGGCCTAAGCCCATGGGTCTTCTGAGCTTTTAACCAATTTATGGTCACGATAGATGAATCTCGCGCGAAGCTTCAACACGATTTATTCCTTTCACATACAAAATGCGTAAGCGCACAGAGCTTGTGCCGATGACGTCTGCATAAAGACAGCCATGTTATAAATTAGAGCAACTTAAAAAATTCACAGGTTATTACTCACTGTCCATAACCTTAGTAAGAAAATACCAGGTGATCAGTACATTTATTATTACATCCCGTTATCATATTTTTGCGAATATCGTACTTCGAATATTGTATTGTGGATGCAAAGAAGCGCAACCGTTTTGTCTAATAAAGCAGGATGATTTGTCGAATTCATAATCGTAATTTGAATGCGTCATCAATCAGAAATACACTGCATATTTCACGCTTCCGCCGTGAATAACGCGACTGCTTGGAAACATGCGCGTGTACCAACCAAACACTGCGTAATGGAACTTCATACCGTTAGAACGGAAAATGTTTTCACACTTTTGGCACTTTTTGGTTTTCACATTTACGGCTGCATGGATTTTATTGTGACCATACCAAAAAAACGTTCAACTAAAGAAAACTGCCCAATTCGGCAACATGATTCGTAGCGATTTCCTCAGCAAATATTACTGTTAGAAGGATCCGTCCGACAGAGCAAAGCATTACGGGAACACTCCGTATGCTTCCCATTCTCCAGTTCAGCGCTATAGAGCTGGTGTTGTTTGATTGGCTCGGTAGTTGACTTTCAACCAGTCCCACTCCTTGACATAGTCACCAAACTCGGAGCAGTGCAACGCGCTCAACACCCGCTCCTGCAGTTGCGGCACCAGATCCTGCTCCTTCTGACCGCATACTTCCCGGATATGCGCGTTAGGTTGGTCAGTAAATAGTGGCACTCCAATTTGCATCCTTCTGAAATGATAGAAAGAAATAGAAATCTGAGTCACCGAAAAGCTGGTAATAATAGCACATTATGCAGTAACATGCCTGCATGCACATTTGCGTCCGCAAATCAGCCCACAGGTTTCGGTGGAATTCTCAAAGAACGCGTCAGCTTCTTGAGTCACCAAAGGGGGAAGACGCCTGTTGTTTGATTTGCCGTTTGTAGACAACGTCACCCAACATGTCGCCAGCGTCCGGAAATGCTGCATGAATTCTGTCTGAACGGCTGTGCAAAGTTGGGCAAACGTCCGCAGTACATCCACCGCTAACGTGAACGGTCGGTAGTTCTCACATTGTGCGGAAGTGTGCGAACATTGCTGCATAACGTTGTCCACAGCTAGCGCAGACAAGTTAAGGTTCCTGTCAATCAACAGAAACGGTGAGGGGACATTCTGAATGTCTGCTGCGAATAAGTGAAATCTTTAACACGCTGCAATATCTTTATTAATTTTGACAGTATGTGAAATACGTTTACACGCAGATTTCCTTCACAGCGCCGTGTGCTCTGGCGGGGTCCGGGGTTTCTGCGGCAATTTCTGTAAGGTTGATAATAGCGCGACGCAGACTGCTCGCCCGTTCCGCATTTTTTGAGAATGCTGCATCACACGCAGCGCCATCAGGTTGTGAACATTGAGCGTATGGAGCAAGGCAGAAGGCAAAGAAAATACAGGTCTTAGCAATCATCCTGTTGAGCTGCTTCCAGAAATGCTGCAGAGAGATCTTTGATGGATCTTTGATGTTATGTACCAGAAATTACGGTCTGTACTGCAGGTTAGTTCGTATGAGACATACAGATACATGCAGCCATATGTCAGCGTTCCGTTGGAATTATCTTGATTTCATATCGCAGTGTTTATGATTTCTCAAGTTGATTAGGTCTAGAAAAAGCTCGACAGTATTTGTACTAGCAAACCGCTGAAAAAGAATGTGGACTATACAACATTCTGGCTGATCAGAACGGCGTCGAATGAGCGTGTACCGCTATACGGTACTTGTTGCCGTCGGGCATCTGCACGGCCAAGAAAACCGAGCTTTCGTTGTATCGTATTCTTACATTTTCGTGTTAAAGTCATCAAATTATTGCAGCCTAATGATGTCCAATTGATTATGCTTGGTAAATGGTAACTGCCCTACGTTGCGAAATAGCATTGCCCAGAATTGATTGATTTATTGACTTTAAAGTCTGCAGACACTAAGGAACACCCTACTTTAAGCAGCGGACTGGATAGATGGAATAAAAGCAACACGAAAACAAAAGCTGATTGTTCGGAGAAGGGAAATCGTTCTGGCACAGGGCTGTTTACGGTTGAATGCAATTACCGCGACCATAACACAAAATGTGCAATAGAAGGAGACTGCAGAATTTGGTCACAGTATTCGTATCGATTTCCTGAACAAACACTTATGAAAGTTGCATTATTGCACAGACAGCAGAGCATTACGGTAACAGTCACAACGCACTTGCTTCCTCTACGCAAAGCTCAGTGACGAAACGCGAGCATTGTTTTATTGCTCGGTAGTTGATTTTTAACCAGCCCCATTCCTTGTCATAGTCTCCAAACTCAGAGCAGTTCAACGCGTTCAGCACCTGTTCCTGCAGCTTCACCACCACATCATGTCCCCTCTTACCGCACACTTCCTTGATATACGCGTTTGGTCGTTCAGTCTGGAATGGCACTCCAACCTGCACCCTTCTGTAGTAACAAAAAGACAGGAAGTAGGTCAATAAAAAACTGGCAGTACAGTCACATCAAACCGCGCAAGCAACATACCTGCAGGCACATTTCCGTCCGCAAACAAATCCACAAGAACCGGTGGAATTCTCAAAGTAAGCATCACCTTCTCTAATCCCCGCGGTTGCCACCTCGTCTGGCTCGCTGGATTGATGCGGGCTCTCGGCAAACGACACCCAGCATGCCGCGAGCGTTTGGAAATGTGGCATGTGGTTCTCTACCTGAATGGCTGTACAAGGTTCGGCAAACGTCCGGAATACATCCTGTGTTAAAGCGAACGATCTTTCGTATCCGCACTGTGGAGATGTGTGGGAACATCGACTCCTGACAGTTTCCACCGCTTGCGCTGCCGCGTTGAGTTGCCTGCCAACAAAGGAAGCGGGCAAGTGATTGTTTTCCGAGCATAGTCCATGCAATTATTGTCTCTTTGAAGTATGCTGACGAATACATAAAAGCAATAACATAAAATTCATTTCCTGTTAAACTGTCAATTCATTTTAAAGACGTTTAAGACCTCTACATGCAGATAGGGTCAACAGCGACGCGTGCCCTGACGGTGCCTGGGACCAGTCCGAAAGTCGTCGTCAAGTTGGTAATAGCCTCATTTAAACTCTTTGCCTGTTTCGCATATTCCGAAAATGCCGTATCGCACGCAGAGTTATCCGGTTGAAAACACTGAATATATGGAGCAAAGCAGAAGACCAAGAAAATCCGCATCGTAGGACCCATTCTGGCAGCTTAAACCAGTTTCAAATACCAGTTAAATCATCGATGTTATGCAATTTTGGGCTTAGTGGGCATCGAGACGCCGTGTTAAATACGCATGCCGCCAGATTTTAGCATTCCGGTTGGAGTTATCGCGATTCTATATCGCAGTACGTTTGATTGTCAGAGCTGATAAGGCTGGAAACAAGTCTGAATAATGACCGGAAATGGACTTCAAGCAGACCGCTAAAGTATCGACATGATATAATATTATGTATTATATAACATATCACGTTTCCATCGATCGAATGGCTTACCACAAGCTTTTATGTATATGTAAGGCGCCATGGTTTTAAAAGTTGATTTTAATATTTCTGTTTTATCTTTACAACAACTGGACTTGAAGAATTAAATTATTAACCGTCCCTTAGCAAAATACCCGGCATGATCACTGCTCTTACAATTGTTAGCAGAACATGCTAAGCTCATCCTAATATTTTTCAAATACTATGCTTCGATTAACGTTGTGGGTGCAACGAAGCTAGACCGTTTTCTCTACTAACGAAGTAAGATCTGAATATCTTTGCGCAACTGCCAAACGTTGGGTAATGGAACTGCGCAGAACGGAAATTGTTTTGCCATTTTTGACATCTGTCTCAGTTTGTTTACGGTTGCATGGAATTTTTGAAGTTTTGCATCCGATTCCATATCCGATTTAAATACTATCAACAAAAATTTCAGCTGATGGAATCTTCCCGATTCGGCAACATCATTCATAGAGGTTTTCTGAGCAAAGATTGTTCGAAAAATGTGTCATATCACCGGCAGCAAAGCAGTACGGCATTATTCGGAATCCACGTGATCCTCCAGTTCTGCGTTTTCGAGCCGGTGCTGTCGTATTGGCTCGGTAGTTGACTTTGATCCAACCGATTTCCTTACCATAATCGCCAAACGCGGAGAAGTACAACGCATTCTGCACCCGCTCCTGTAGTTTCGACACCATATTTTCTCCTTCTGACCAGTGACCACATACATACCTGATATGCGAGGCAGATTGGTCAGTGAGTCAGAGGCACTGGAGTTTGCATCCTTCTGGAGTGATAGAAAAGAGTCATTACTGCAGTCGAGATACGCTAAGGTAGAGAGACGCAGTCCACGACGCCGCAGCTAGAGAACGGCGATGCTGTAGTTGTCATATTGCGATGTCGTAAACCTCTTCATGTTGATCTGATCAGCTAATGTACAACCAACCAGTGATGATCACAACGCAGAAGTACGAAGTGTTCACGAGTCAACAGCACCTCAAAGTTCGTTAACACTTTTTCATAGCCGCTTTTCCTGGGATATATGAACTTTCATAGTTGTTGTACTGTACGCAGTTATTGCCGATTTGTACTATGTTTGTTGTCTTTGTCTTTGTACTAGTTTGCATGTTCTCTTGACAAGTATCCGGCTTCCATGACACTCTGGGAAAAAGTGTCCGAGTCAGGCTCACTGTCAGAAAGATTTCTGAGGTCGAAAAATGTGCGGCGGACATTTTTTCGGCCATCCGGACGGTTCTAGCTGTTGCTATGAAAAGTTTTCGGCGGACGTTTACCCGTCCGGATAGTATTCGCTGTTACACATGAGAATTAAACGCAACCAGGCTATAACCGGTAAACTGCACTGCAGTGACGTTCTTTCTTGTGCCGCTACGGTACAACGGGGGAAAAGTACCGCCCATAGACGATTAAGCTTTGTTATGGCATGGATGTTCTTGGCATTAAAAGCAACAACCCAGGTACAGTGAAGCAAAATGCACATATCTGACTTCCCAGATGATAACGCCAGGAAAATGTTGCGCGCTAATTATGATGGATGATGTTGCACGGGATATATACTGTAGTGGTAGAACCTAAACGCCCATTAATGCGGCTAAGCAAATGAAGAAAGGCGAACGGAGAGCTCTGTTGGAAGCAAAAGCTCTTAGATCAATTAGATTGCAGAGTAATGGTGTGAGATTGATTATTGTCATGAATACAAAAGAAAAGGCATTCATTTTGTCTGCTTTAATATTTATGTCAAAAAAGTCAAAACAATTCCCGTTCTGTACTGTCTCATTACGCAACGCTGGGCCAGTACGCGTTATGTTTCCGAGCAGTCGCCGTTCACGAATAAAGAATGAAAGGCGTCGTACACAACCCTGACGCCTTCTCAAAATCAGAGTCAAGAACTCATCTTGTTCTGTCCATTCACGGTTGTATGTAAAGCAAAATAGTAGCGTTCTTAACGCACATCATCCACCAGGAAAACACTCCCCTTCTCCAGCTTCATGGTCCTGTTCCCACGGAAAACTGCACGAATATGCGGCATTGCGAGGAATACCCCGGTAAATTCCCTATCGCCTGCCGCTTCACCTTTCCTCACGGCGCGGTGATACTGCTGGTAATTTGGGCATAACGGCTGGTGAATTGTTGGGAATTACCGACTAATGCCAATGCCATCCATAGGAATCCCGGTGCGATATTCAGAATGGGGGGTGTGACACCCATGGTGTTCAGCATATAGTCGTTGACGTAACGTTGAGTTTTATTGAGCTTCTCCGATCTTTACTCCGTTTCTTTATCACCTTAGAGGTCGTGCTCTTTTGCTGTTCCAGCTGTTCTGGACGACGGCACGTGGTCACCATCGTCCAAGCCCGCCGCATGTGCTGGCGACTTGCGCCACAGTAAACGAAAAAACTCAGCGAATAATTGGCAAAGAGCAGTTGGTTTTTCACAGCCAGGAAAACCATGTAATCATAATCAGACAATCGCTTCAAGCAACGTACCTCCATTATTTGAAACGCCAAGAGCGGACTTTTCGTGATCACGAATAGCGCTGCCGAAAAAAGCAGCACTTGGACGGGCGATTTGGAGCGCGCTGTTCTTCCGTGTTTGCGAATGCTAGTACTTGAATGGATGCCCGAGCTGCCAGTGTTAAACTCTCGAAGCTGGGACGCTAGCAAGAGTCCAATGACCGCAAGATTGGCCCCGAGAATGGCGAAGAAGGTTAACAATTCCCTGACCATCTGTAACAAATGCCAGTGGCTTGGTCAGTTTAACATTCGTTACTCACAACGTACAAGTTTATGTAATAATGGTATGCACCGTGGTCCACAATCACCCACCCTCCACATGCGGTTTACTCTTTGCCAGTTGGAGAAC
>JAQGAU010000451.1:0-27940 GCA_034698045.1 Paramacrobiotus richtersi
AATAAAATACCCAGAGTACAAACAATCCAGTTGAAAACCAACGGAAAAATAGACTAAAAACAAAGACCGCAACTTCCAGCTTAATACGCATAATCCAAAATACTCGCATTACACAGAGAAAAACCGTAATAAAAATACGTATAATTTGTAAACATCATGGACAGTGGACAGCCAACTGTAGAAACACAATCGCAACGTCAATACTACACGTACTTGTACAGAAAACGTTAAACGGGAAAGCGGCAATCTTACAACATCCAGGCCACACAACCACTGAGACTGGTAATCGAAATTCAATAAAAACAATTTAACAAGAGTAATGTAGATAGTCCCGACGCAATAATCGCATCGCCTATCACTCGTCGTATCTGCGTTTTAGATCTAGACATTCAACAGAGTATCCAGAATCATGAGCTACCGTGTCCGCTAAGTAGCTCAAAAACATTTTCAGTAGACAGTCACGGGAGGGATTCCACACTTAAGTCTTTAATTAACGTCCGCTGCATTAGGTATGTATTCTGTACCCGCGCTCTGAAAAGCTGAGCAGACATGCACCTTATGAGTTATGATCTGTCGGTAAACCAGGGTTTCCTTGCGTCAACAGCTCAGCTGAATTAGACCTTATAAACACGATGCCCATGTTTCGGAGCGTATTGCGCAAGTATCATTTACCATATGGTCTGCAACCTCTTCATGTTTCGGTACTCGTTCAATTACACTGGTACAGGTTCGTTTATCAGGGGTATTCCTAATTCATGGACACGGATGGATACCGGATGGATGGATACTGGATGGACGGATTCTGGATGGACACCGGACGGATGCTGAAAAACATGTTTTTGCTGGTAAACTTGGAACTTTCAGATGTTGCTACAACAATGTATTGATGCGTGGTCGGCCGCGTGAGTGCAGATCCCCAGGTTCGGGAAATATACTCGCAAGCAAGCACCGGGTGGCGCTTACTGCGTTTCCAGAAACGCTTTACAAATTTTATGTGCAGCTTGTAATGCGGGCTAGCAAGCCGATCCCCCGAAGACTTATATTGACAAAAATCTGAGAATGAGTTAAAAATGCAGCGCTATTTGAACTGATCACAAGGTATTTTTTTTAGAAGTTATGGACGGTGAATAATTGTGAATTTTCACAGTTACTAATGCGTAACTTGGCTTAGCATGGCGGTCTACGGGAATCGGATCAGCACGATCCCGATTTCGATCCGATTCCCGTAGACCGCTATGCTAAGCCAAATTACGCGTTAATAACTTTGAAAATCCTTAGCTATTCACCATCCGTAGCCTCCCTATTTAAAAATATCGTGTGATCAGTACAAATGGCACTACATTTTTATCACATTCTCGGATTTGTATCAGTATAAGGCTCCGGGGATCTGCTTGTGCGGGAAAATTCTGTGCATTGTCAAGAAGTGTCGGCAACACCACAACACCCGCGTACCTGCAAGCTTTGTGCTAGCCTCCACTATTGTTTATAATACCCAGAACATTGACAAACAATGTCCAGAAATCCGCTTGTGCGCGCACCGTCTTCCTGTTGCGCAAGAGCGCGAAAAGGTCAAACATATTCCTCCACAAATAACTGAGCGATTCGTTAAAACGTTTTGAACCTGTATCAAACGCACATACGGTTTATACGACGGTCGTTTTGACCCATATTCAGCCCAGAAGTATGTGTCTAAAATTTTAGAATAAATTTCACTACAAGTACAATTATTTTTATTCATTTTTTAAAAGGCAATTCTAAAATTTCAGACACACCTCTTGCTGAAACTTTGTCAGAACGACCATCATGCATACTGTGTGTTCATTTGTGATAAAATTTCAGGAGTCAAACAATACTGAAGGCACGTGCAAAGCTTACAGATAGACGGCTGTTGTGATGTGATTTCGCCAATACTTGCACACAGAATTTCCGTTACCTCCAAGCATAACAATCGTGTATGGATGTCAGTTTTAGAAGTAGTTTGAGGATCCGTGTATATTCTCTTAGCCGATTAAGAAGTCAGAAACAACGCTCGTTTATCGTGCCCTCTTACGAATATATTTCTTAACCTTTGGGATCTGCATTCACGCGGCAGACCACGCATTAAGTGCATTGTTATAGGAACATCTGAAAGTTCCAAGTTTACCAGCTAAAGCATATTTTTCAGCATGCTTCCGGTGTCCATCCAGAATCCGTTCATCCAGTATCCATCCACCCGGCGTCCATCCGGCATCCATCCGTGTCCATGTATTAGTACTACCCGTTTATCAGGCACATGGTGTTTTCGCCTCCGATTGTAGACTAATTTCGGCGAACTATTGAGCGAAACAATATCTAAACGCACAAACGTAACCTTCTCGTCTGCTATCCTTGTGGCTCCTTTTCCCGTCCTGTACTCTTGGATCAGTACTGCCGCAGTAATCAGCCTAATCGGCACCACCGCCAGCATCGCTTTAATTATCGTTATCCTCAGTCAGACCTCGCAAAAACTCCGCAGCAGCCTGTTGATCTGCCAGCTGCTTGTTGTTGACCTTTTAAACGTCGCATTGTTCTCCCCATTAGAGAACACCGCTATTCAACCACCCAGTTTGGATACGATCGTCTAATAAACTGCCGATTTCTTGGTTACTTCAGAACGACGAATATCAGCACGGCGTACTGGACAGCGGCCGTGTTGGCATGGAACCGCTTCTCCGCGAGCTATTACCCGCACCGGTATACCGAAATCTTTCGCGTCCGGAATACGGTTCTTTCAATGATTTCTTGCTGGATAGTCTCTGGTTCTTTGAACAGTCTGATCGTGACAAACATCGCCGGTCATTTTTATCCGCTTTCCCCTTCGGGGCATTGCACAGAGTCACCATTTATATCGCCGCTGTACGATTTTATTAACGTCATGTCTGGGCCGTTCCCTTTGGCAGTACAGGGAGTTGGGCATGTACTGGTGGCAGTGAAGCTGTGGAAACGCGGTCATGTGCATGCTGAGAACCAGGAGATCAACGAGAAACAAAAACGGCAGATTATGTTGAGTAAATTGTTGATTGTGACGTATTTGTGGAATTTGATGTGTTTTATGCCGGTCCCAATCTTTCATACGGCTTTCCCGGGATTCTGGACTGGGCACGAGACGTGGCTGTTGTGTTTGCGGACGTTGGAGTTGTGTGGATCCGCTGGGACGCCGGTATGTGTGCGAACTGTTGGTTGACGAGCTCTTTTTGTTCCTCTTTTCTCGAGAACAGGGCGACCGTGTTTTATTGATCGAAAATTGACAGCTTCGAGATAAATAATCCCTTCGATTTGTAGGTTATTTTCCTTTTTCTGCGAACCGAATATCAAACTGGATTCAAAGCTCTCTTTGCAAGAATGTACAGTCATTGATCTGCTGTTGCTTTTCCACTTAATTAAGCGCCTCTCACCTAATCATTGAGTGGTTTCGGCAAATGAGCGTTTTGGACGAAAAGACGTCAAATGAAACATCGCTTGTCCAAATCGGAAAAACTCGCATTCAGAATTGTGTTCCAAAGTTTTTCACTGTCTGATCAAAGCTCAGTAAAGAAAGGGGCTCGAGAGGATCGCGGCACACCAGTTTGTGCAGTAAATGCCTTGCGTAGTCGGCCGTTATGCACCGAAGCTTACCCGAGGAACTGACATGAAGAAAAATATACTAATGTTTGTTTCTTACGTGTTCACCATTTCGAACTGCTCCATTAATTCATAATCAGGATTACGATACTAGTATTGTAAGATAGCAATAAGCATGAACCGAAGCACATTATTTTCTCACTGCTCTGACAAGCGGAACTGAGCTGCGGTTATGGGGGGTTGGATTTTATTGACAAAATCCCTGGTAAACAATTATGTTTACCGGACGAACAAGCAAATAAACATTAATGCGCCTGCACGCAGGCAGGTAATTCTCCAAATCCCCAAACTACAGCCCCGATACATGAGATGCCATCCGTGCTGCGAACTCTTCTCTGCGCTCATTTTCCAGGGAGATATATTTTGTGTAGCATTCGCTGCGCCAATTTCCCTGCGCTTTAATAACCTCAGGCGCTACGCCCAACGATGCCGCTAGCGTTGCTCCACCGCGGCGGAAGGAATGTGCGGAAAACCGCGTTGAACCCTTGTTCGCACGACGCATTACATCCTTCAGTAAGCCGTTAAATTCTCGTGTGGTCATGGCGACAAGCTTGTTATTTGACCGATACGACAAGAGCTGGTCATCGTCGTTTGGTTGCATCTCCTGCAGAAGATTCCGAACTGCGGCAACTGGGCATAATGCGGACTGCGTTTCAAACTCGCACAGTACTACACAAGCTGCTGCGTTTGCAAAACGATTGCTTGTTAGCGCTTTTGCTGTAATTTTCATCCCAGTTGGTGTGTCTGCTACATTTTTGACTTTAATCGACGCTGCACTTCCGCTGGAAGAAGCGAACAGGTTCGAACTCCGATAAAGCGAGAAGAATGCCAACAAACAAGCAGTCCAGAACGTGTTGCGTACATAATTCGGTAATGCGGATAGATGTCCTTTTATGCTAAGCAGCAGGTCGATATCTACTCCGAGTCTTCTGTTTGGCAATTCTTCGCATTTCTTTTGCACTCCATCAAGTGCTTGTTTTACTGCGAAATGCTTTAGATCTGGCGCTGTAAGATCATGCTCATGGTGCAGCGAAACCAAGCTAGCCACATAATTCTGGATAGTGGTGTACTGGAGCGTTTCCGACAGCTTGGCGATATATAAGCACACTGTGTGCTCGGAAGCTGGTAATGCCTGCAGATGAAATTCAGTGCAAAACTTCACGAATCTGTTCCACTGCGAGATCCTTGTTTACCGTGATGACAATGCGGTGCTGCCTTGTCGCAAAGCCTTCAGCTGTTTCTCCAGAAGCGCTACGGGGGTAGGATGCGGTGGAAGAGGTCGGTAGTCCGTTTCCTGGGAAACTGGGAAAAATAGAGAGAAAGCGGTCAAGGTGTGTGACATCCGTAGTGATTCTGCTTAGCGCATCGGCAGCTACGTTTGTTACTCCTGGACAATGCACTGCAGTAATGTAAAGGTCATAAGACTGTGAGGCGTAAAAAAGGATTTTTAGCCAACGCAAAGCTGTGCGGTTTTTCGTTGTGCCACGGCAGATAAAAGCCACGGTTGAACTGTTGTCAGATGCAATAGTTACGTGCTTGCCTGCAAGAAGCGGTGCCCATACCAAAACCGGTACGCATGCTGTAATCAGTTCAAGATAATTAATATTATCTCTCACCGAGTCATCCAAAGCGGGTGCATCAATCCAGTTGCTCTGCATGCATCGAAGGGTTTCCGGCAGTGAGTAACTGAAACTCCAGCTGCCAGCCAACCAAGCGCTGCTTGTTACTGCACCAAAGCCCCCAAACGATGCGTCTGTGTGCAAAACTTCCTTTCCAAGTCGTGCCTGGGCTAGCGGCCAGTCAGTGAACGCGGTTGTTCATCCCGTCTGCAATGCTGGCCCACCACTCAAATTCACCTTTTACTGCTCTGGTGACCTTTGCTAAATGCGATGGGGCTTTAAGTTGCATCATGATATCGATAAAGAATCTCGTAAATGTACGAGCGCCTGCAATTGCCCTGGAAGCAAACGACATGTGTCCGACTATTGACTGAAGTTCCCGCTTGCTTACTTTTTTGCGTTTTGCATATTCTGCCGCTGTTTTTGCCAGTTTATTAAGTTTATCTTGCGGAAGGATCAAGCACTGCTCAGTGGAGTCAATGATCAGACCAAGAAACTGTATGTTCCTGCTGGGGCCAAGCACCTTTTCCCATTTGACTGAAAAGCCAAGGCGAACGAGTAGCGATATTAAAACGCTCTGTGCCTGTGCGCAAAGTGCAAACGTCTCTGCAACCAGAATAAAGTCATCCAGGTAACAAATGCATTTAAAGCCACGCTGCCGCATTTTTCTTGCCACCGCGCCTGATATTCGCTGAAATATTGATGGCGCGTTGGCTAAGCCGAAGCACAGGAAATTATCCACGAAGTACTTCTCTTTTTCGGTGCCGAAACCCCACCGAAAGCCTTGCAGTTGCCGGTGAGGAGGAAAACCTGGCACATGCCGGTATGCTGCCTTAGTGTCAACGACTGCGAAATAACAATTGCTGCTGCTAATGTCGATCACATCCTCTATGGTATCGAATCTGAATGGCTCTGGTTCAGTATACGAGTTTAAAGAATTGTAAAAGGGACGAGAGCAGTCAGTTATCGGACGCGGAACCGCTGACCCGGATTTCGCTACGGCCCCTATAGAATTTATGCGAATTGGTTTAACATCCTGCTGCGAAATTCTGCCTGCTGTCATTTCTTCTTGAAAAAGTCGGTCAAGTAGCGGTTTTGTTTCACTGTTCATTGCGCTGCTGTAATTAGCACAGTCTGCCTCTGCGATTAAGTTTACATCCGGAACACGGTGAAAGCCGTAACATATACCGTTTAATAGAAAAGATGCATCTGGGTCATGCACAAATTCATCCTGCCACATACGAAAAGACCGAGTTAGCGAACAACGTTGAAAAAGGTCATCATCGAAAAGCATATTACTGTTATTATAACCGCTACCACAAAACACTGAGTTAATATCATAATCGCATCCATTGTTAACAAAAGCATTTCTTGCATTAATAGTTACAAGCGTTGCGTTAGGCGGCACATGCTGCTGCAAGGCAAGAGTTTCGCGTCTCCCGGCGTTTAGCTTATCGCCCTCCCGGGCCGTTGGCTCGGCTGGTGCTCGGCTGGTGCTCGGCTGGTGGGTGCAGGTGACGGCGCGATGACTGCCGGCACAGTATCCGCAGACGTGACGGTATTTGCATGCGTTACCGCGGATGCAGGTGGTTCGGTTCCAGTCCAAGCAGCAGTCTGGGATCTGAAAGGGCGCGTGGGCTGGTGGTTGAGGTCCCGCTCCGACGCGCAGACGAAAGGTTGGCTGCTGCATGCGACGAAATGCGTCCGGTCGGCGTGAGTCTGAATTCAAGCGGTTATCAGCTACTGCAAGCTGCTCATGTTTGTCGTTCAGAGTGAATTTCTCTAAGCATGCAAAGCGGCGGAACTCATCATCGAAAAGTACAACTGCTTCGTCAGTGTAGCGGCCTACGGCGTCCTGCCAGAAACTCCTGATACTGCAGGAATTCATGCAAAGTTGCTGCGTATTTGCCGTTCAGTTCTTTACTAATTCTCACTGCCAAGCGTAAGTTTCCCAAGAAAAACTCATTGCAGTTAATATCTGTTGGTAAGAGATTTTTCTTCTTCTTGATCTGACCTTTCGGATAAACAAATTTATGAGGCCTTGGTAAATCTCTGGCCTTTACGGAAAGCTTCGAGAAAAGGCTGTTAATCTCGTCTTCGTCACTATCACTGGACTCACCCGAACTGTCGGAATCGTGACCCTTCTTCTGGAGCTTTTTCTGGGTGTCCCGTTGCGCGGGTGCGGATTCGTAATCGGCGGCTCGCTTCGGTGCTGCTTTTTCGTCCAGATGGTGGCGCAGATCGTCTGATGGGTTTTCCGGGAACAAGAAGTTTCGCAGTGTGACAAAATCGGCTCCACGCTTGACGTACTCCTTGAGATCCGTTTCACGCATGCGACGTAGTTGATCCACCGTCTCAAACCCGTTCTCGTTCAATGCTTGAATGGATGCTGCTGAAACACCGATGCCGCCAAAGTCGAAACCGTCGATTTTTGCTGCCGGTGCTGGTCGGTCTGCTGCGGGTTCTTCTTCAAACCGGTTCTCCCGGCGCTCCTGCATTGCATCCCACAATCGGTCCACAAGCTGCTTTTTATCGCCGGTGAGGTCCACAACACCCAGTTGCTGCAACTCGTGTTGCAAACCCGGGACGGTAAGGCGGTTGGTTAATTCCTCCTTCGATGCCATCGGTTCTAAAGGTCACTGAGCAGATTTGTGAAACAAATCGAAAAGGAATTTTCGAATATCGTTTAAAGCTAACTGGAAAAATCTTTTCCGAATGCTGCTGGACGCTAACTGGAAGTTGCAGCGCGCTGACAGCTGCTTTTATAGCATGACGGCCACTGGCCGGTGCATGGACGGGGGGAGTGGTCAGCAGCTGTCGGCCAATAATAAACTGATTCTGCCTGCGTACAGAATCCTGCTCATTATCCGGTGCATTTTGGATAAATCTGTAAGTGTGTGCGGTACAATAAAAACGGGTACATTACGCCTAAAAAATGATGCAAATCTAAATGCTCGAACAGATGCATACACACAAAAATGTCCCGGACGGCATAGGGTACACAACGTACGATAAATAAATAGTGTCCAACCAGGTGATACATATATAGGGCGCTTCGAATCTTGCAAGCAACTGCGGGGCATGGGTCTACCCTACAGGCAATTGCGGACCTGCTGGCCGGATTTCAGAGATTCGTATCTTGATCAACTACTGGGCGGTTGTTCAGCCAACCGCTGGCGCACGCGATCAAGATCTGCGAAATCTGACGTGATGTCCGCAAGTGCTTGCAGAAACAACTCAAGACCTGCATGTGCAATTGGTGGTATGATTCCAAGTAAAGCAACAAGACGGGTGAACGAATCATATGCATCGACCAATCATAACGTTTCATTAAAAGCTCGTAAAAGCGTCGGCGTATTTTGGTGGTTTGGTTCGCTTAAAACGACCAGCAGCATCTTCATGCCAACATAACTGAAAGGGCTACAGTATTTTCAGCCTATCCCAAAAGCTGCTTTTACGCGCTTCGGCCGCTGGCGTTTAGCATAGGGGGATCTTCGGCCCAAGCTAAGATCGTCACTCCACATATATAAGAGCCGGTAAGAACGAGCACAATGATTAGTACTGTTGCACAAGACCAGTCTGTATAGACGGCCCACGAAATAAGCAATGCACAGTTTTCAATCAGCATCGTTGTGTAATAGAATAAAAATTCTTGTCCTACATCTTTGAAAACCTGCAGGCTGAAGAAATGGTCGTAAAACGTGGCGCACGGGTAAAAAATCCAAAGTGACCAACGCTCGAATGTTTCTTCCCAAGCGTATTCAGATCGACCCAGCAGATAAATTGGCGCAAAATTCTCTTTGTACCTTATTCTCCGCAGTACATTGGTACACAGACCCATAGCCATAACTGCTGAATGGATTACGAATACCGCAATGATCCACGGTGCCAGGCAGGTGAGGAACAGGACGATGGTTGTTATGCGAACAGTTAGCGTCAACAGTCGTGCCACACATCGTACAATTTTCAAGGCAATCGTCCCTCTCGAGCCGTAATACCACACGTCAGACTTTTCTACCTGGATATATCCATTTGGAGTGCTGACTATGCCGGACAGTATAACTAGGATCCCTATTCCGACTCTGAAAACGCTGAACCACAACCAGATCTTAGCAGCCCATGTCTGCCACGGCCAGACCTCAGATGGTGCCGTGGTGTCGTCGTGCAAGAAGTCCTGTAAAAAATAATGTAGAAGTAGAAGCTTTTGAACTAACTACGCATCCATGCATACGGTCAACACTTGAGGCTGAGCTCGGTGTTATACGGAGCGAAGAGCCAAACCTATTGCTACGTTGAAGTTGCTCCGCACAAACGCCCGTATCTGCAGACGCCTCGAATATTCCTGAACTGCCATGAAACCCCACTGTTTTGGTATCACGATTCTTTGCAGTTTTTCCGCTTTCTTTTGGTCTATCGTTAGAAAACTTACGCATAATCAAACAACCGCAAAGCGTTTCAGTTTCGACAGAATTAACAATGACGGTTGTTGCTCCGTACATGTATATGACCGAAGTAAATGTGTCATTCTCGGCGCCTGGATGGGCATGGATATCAGAAGCGTAATTGGCCACCCATTCTCAAACCTCAACAAGAGTTACGTCATAGTGCTAGCGGAAAAAAGTTCTGATGATATCTTTAGCACCCAGCCTATGCAAAGAACGCTTGGGGAAAGGTTCAACTACATGAATTAATGTGTGATATTTGGCTAGCACAGTCGCCAAACCATATTTTCAAGATCCCTTACCTGCAGTAGGAGAAGGATCTGCAGTGTTAGCTGCGGCAGGGTCTCCAGATAACACTCAATCAAACGTATGTTGTCCGTTAAAGATTTATTGGTCATCAAAGCCGCATATCTATTTTGAAACATTGAAAAACTTGATGATCTTGATGTTTTGTAGATAGTAATCTAGCAGTGAATATAATGACTTTCTGTGAGCTAGATCATGCATCGTAAGTGGAACCTCCGCTGTCACAGTCAACATACAGACCTGTTCTGGTCATCCTTGCTTGTTTCGGGTAAGGCTATAGTCCTTTCAGTATGGTTCAATTGTCGGCGGTGGCGAATGAAAATGCGATACCTACGAGTGAACCACTGTGAAAAGTAAATATCATTCTACGTGACTGAAGTATGAATCTGAAAAACGGAGACAATATATTTCGCAAAGTCGGAGAACTGTTTTCGACGTTTTCAGTTATTCTGTAGCATGCTGGTAGTTTGGCATGCATGCCGCTTTTGAAAATGGAACATTCACTAAACCGTCTAAACGAACATGACAGTACAGTTATGGCGTACATAAGTGCAGCAGAAAACCGAACAATCTGTGAACCGACAACAGCCGGATTACCATGTTACACTAACCTCAGTACTGGACCCATTTGAAGGAGGTGCTTAATCTTGAAAGAGGTTGAGAATGACTTGCAGTACATTTCCCAGGACACTATAGGAACAATGGTGGTGACAAGTCATCAGCACACGTTCTGCTACACTCGTACTTTCACTTGCTGAACCACAACTTTTGCACTCGCAAGTCACAGTCACAGGTATGTACTACCGTATGTACCACAAAATAATACTTACCCTTTGTTGTTGCGGGAATGTTATCTTCTTCCGGATTCGGGCATTCTGATTCTGGTGCTTCGAACCTCAGGTTCCCAACTTCGTCAACGAAATCCTTGTAGACTGCCAGGGTACGAAAGGCTATGAAGGGCCAAGGAAGCAGCAGGACTATCAGAGTGATTATAGCCAAAGAAACTTGTCCATTAATCAAATACCAGAAAACCATCATCCTGTAAATGGGCCAACAGCTTCTAAATAACTGAAAAAAGCGGTTTCACGAGCCTGATATGAGTTATTATAATTCTGTTGCCTCTGGCTCTCTGCTAAGCGAATTAGCAGATGGTTTTTTGAAATATGGTATAGCCGTACCAGTCACATCCGATATCGACGATATATAAAGTCATTCCGACATATGCAAAAGCAATATGTCGACAAACTTCATGGGTGTCCCACTTCCCACTAAGAAAAGATTTGAGGCGAGTCCACCGGCGACTAGCGCAGCTGGCAGAAGGAGCTGCAACACATGTTACGGTAGTTTGAGAAATATTAGCCAGAGGCTGTAACGATTAGTAATGTCACAGTGAGTATCACTGACAGCAAAACCAACATAGTAACTTAACAGAACATCTGAGCCAGGCTAAAATGACAGGTGCCCTCGCTACAACACCACGTTCACGTAAACAAAACTGTTTCCTTCTTTCGTTTGCTTCTTTGCAAACCATCTCACGGAAGATTTCTAACAAAGAACGACATTCACGGAAAATCTACGCAACACTACTCTCTCTACGCCCATAGAAGTACATAAATGCGATCTTTCTTAAAAAAAGCGCCCACTTTCGGAGGCCTAAAAAAGAAACCTGAAGTTTATTCTTGTTCCAGCAAACAGATTGTTCGCTTAGAACACGAGTAAATATTTCGAGTACTTGTAGGCAGGTTGTAATATGACAAGTACGACGAGTAATGCCCCCAAGTTATTAAAAAATTAGAAAAAGCAGGAAGACCGTGCTTACCGTTTTCTTCGTTGTTGATCCTGTCTGGACCTGCGCAAAAGTGAAAAGAGTACGAATCGGACAGTTTTGATCAGCAGAAAAATCCCACCCCCGGCCTTTTGGGTCCCCATTGCAACCAACTAAGTAACCGTTGCGCTTTTTGCGCATACGTGGTGACGCCAAGGAGATAGAGCAAAAACCAAAAAAGCATGCCGATCAATCGGAGAACTGCCAAGAAGCCCTACCATTGCCACCAATTCGACCATGTCCAAGATCACAGTTACCGGTGGATCCTGGGTAAGGGAGCCCACTGAGTGTCAATTTGGCGAGTCGTATCTAGCAATGCCCGATGAGATGTGCACTATGTCTACTTTGACAAGGGCTCTCCGTGCGGGCTATTGAGAAGGGCTTTGCGTGAATGCTCACTTTTTTTCTGCTTGTCACTTTAGATTACCCATGCACAATGTTTCAAGATTTTGATTCCCTTAAAGGTCCTTCACATGTGAGTCTCCGGTACCGGTCGTATCTACAGTAGTATTTATGATTGCGCCAGGGCGGAGAGTAAACCCAGGCAGTAGCGCACAGGGTGCTTTGGAAAGTGCACGACCGTCTTTCACAAACCTATCATTTTAACGTCCTAAGCATATTCTGGTAGATGAAATTGTTTTGTGACAATTCAGGTTTGTGTGGTAAGACATTATAGAAGTAAAGGACAATGGCAGCTGCGAAAAAAATTTGTGAATCAGTTATCCTGCAACTTTCAAGATCTGTATGGCATGTGCCGTATGTCCAACATCGAATTATCAAGAAACTCAGTGGTTCTAAAATGTTACGGAATGGCGAAGAAGAGTTACGGCGGGAAAACATCACGGTGACCAAACGTTACAGCGCTCAAAAGCGTTTCACGAAAACGTCTCGCGCTGGTATAGTCGGTGATGAAATCTCGTGCTACTAATAATAAGCCGCCTACTCTGTCCCCTTATGCAGAGCCGCTTCGTAGAATAGCAATTAAATGCAAAATCATACGACAAACGCCGCCAAACCATGCGAGACTTGTTCTGAAAGACTGTCATGCATCCTTGATAACAACAGCAGATACAACCAGCCAGCCACCCACACACAACCATATCTTGTTAGGCCGTTAGAAAGACACTTACCAGCAATTGTTGTACTAGCTCTTTGGTTGTTTTGCATGTGACTCTCGTCAGTTCCTTTTATTGTCGCTCGAGTGAAGCTTTCATAAAAAATAAATTACCAGCAACTAAGCCTTCGCCCACAACACCACCACGTCATATTACCCCGAATGCACCGGCAATTAATTCTCCTTACCCACAACTAACTTCACTTCCTGAATTAATTGAAAGCCCTTACGATTTTTTGGTTTCGCTTCAGATCTTTGAGGTCACCACGTATATGTAACGGCTACTGCTTCAACGATGGCTATAGGGGGGGCCCAGTAAAAAAACTAGGGGGACTTTTTGACGGGTGGGGTTTTTTTACCGGTCACATGACGGCAAAACCCTTCGAACATAAAGCGTGTTTTATACTGGCATCTGACACCATCTGACAATCAGTATCCGATAACGAAGGCAGTATAAAACACGCTGTAGACAGCACAGTGAGCACCGTCTACAAATTACAGTTAACGTACAAACTGCCCCAAGCCTTTGCTCCTCCATTTCTTCCCAACGGCTGGCCGTTTGTTCAGTGAACACGCGCATCCCTGTGCGCAGTTTATCGCTCGAACAGCGCCATTTCCAGTAGGCATACAGCAGCCACATGGCAGCTGAGAAGGCACCCGTGCAACTCAGTCCTACCGTGGCAGATATTACACAACTCCAGGAGGTGCGCAGTGCCCATAGACCGAGTAAAACGCTGTTTTCTACCATCAGCATAGTGTAGTAGTAGTACAATTCCACTTCATACGTTCGTGTTCCGATGAAAGCATCATAGAAGTGGCAAAAAAAGATACTGCAGGGGTATAATATCCACAGGGCAGCTCGTATCCAAAACGAATTCACTGAATATAGCTGACGACTGTCTAATAAAACATAGCATCTCCATTTCTTTAACCAACCCTTGTGTACACCGCATCCTCCCAACACCATATGGAATGTAAACACCAGGAAAATAAACGCCCCGTATTCAATCGAGAAGAGGACAATAACAGCGATTCGCAACGCTATTAGTAAGCACTTTGCAAAGAAGTGCAACATATGGGCTGGCTCCAACGTAGGTATGGGTTCCAAGTAACGAGGATTTGTATTATCTAAAGACTGTCGAACGTTGTCCTCAATCCCATATCGCTCTAGCATCCGCCATCTGTTAGGACCGGAAATCAGGTCGTGCAATATCAGAAGTACCAAAAATATTGCAATGGTAATTTGGAAATACGTGATCTCCGACAAGTACTCGGGTGCTGATAACTGCTTAGCCAAAATGTATATTTGGAGCGTCAACTGTGGTAAAGTTCCCAACTGCGTTAGTAACATATTCATACCTTCACTACAATGTGCTGCAAAGAAGAACACTGTTTGCGCCTCGCTATAACAGTTGAAGCATTACGCCTACGTACCGCAAGATAAAAGTAATAAGACCATCACGGGGAAAACAGCAAATGCGATAGTCAAAGCAGCCCAGGTGCCGTGTGCATTGATCCCAAACCATGCTCCCAAGGCACTATAATCGTTCACAACGTTCAAACAGACATCAGTTGCGCATAATTACGTAATTTTCATCTTTAGTAGTTACTACAATATTTGCTCCTACAAGAGACATTACGGTACCAGTTCGATCCAAGGGCGAGCGCATAGCTGAGCACTTTCCAAGGTTTGCGTTGATTGGAATCCAGACCTCGCAAGCCACATTCGTTGCAAAATGTCCACAAAGTTGTGACTTTCGCTGTAGACTTCCCTGGCTGGTTGTTGTCAGCTGCAGGACCTGAAATAATTAAACCAACTTTTGTTTTTAGGTTGTTTTGTTAGCAGTATTCTTCTCCGCTGTATTAGTTTGCGTTTCATGGTTGCATATTTGCTTAATTATGTCTGACGTCGGGAGGGGTTATTCTCCCGTTGGGAAAGACAGTAAATTACCGTTATTATTAGAATTTTCTGTGATTTAGTAGTACAGAGACAGCACTGTTAACGTTCAGTAACTTCAGCATAAATGTGCCCGCTGCAAACCAAAAACCGTCCGGATGGCCGAGGTTCCGGCCGGCGTAGGTTTTGCCCACTCTAAATCCGAGGCGAACTCCTTGGTTTTCTGTGCACTGTCATAAATATCGCCGAGACTAAAGCTGTCGTGCATCCACAGACCTTACACCAAGCTGCGTTGTTATTTAATTTCCAATAACCAGAACATCGATCTGCACGTTGGTGCGAAGCTTATCAGGTACGCGTCTGTCTTGATTTCGCGAATTGTTACAAGTTTATAACAAAAGGTGGGCGCTGGAATCTGGCCTTCACTGCCCCACAAATAGGCGGTATTTTGAAAAAAATCGTTAGAGATGTTTTAGTTCTGATTCGTTTTGCGAAAATAAAATACAGCATACAATAAGTGATGTTTCGTGCTCGGCTTTAAATTGTCCAATAATTTGCTGCACATGCAGATTGTAATATGAGTAAGGATTATTAACTGATTATCCAGCTCGGCCGCTTCTACGGAAAAAATATGACTGTAACGTGGGGAAAGCCAGTTCCATAAATCTGAAATACATATGTACGTAAATTCTTGAAATTCAGACTTATTGCGTATCAAAATAAATCACGGCAAGATAACAAGATCTGGACTCAAGCAGTAAGGACCCTGTTGCCGTTTCTTTGCACTTGTAGATGTTTTCAAAGGCTCGCACAAGTGCATTTTGTGGAAAAAGGGCTCTGGTTCGTTTCGTAAAACCACCTACTGTACTCACATACGATATCAAGTTTCAACCCAGCTTACGCTTAAGTTGGTATGTCAGAATCTTAGATAATTATATAAACAGGTGAAACCCTATGCGCACGAAAAATAACGATGTCGGATATCTGATCTCTCATATCAGAACCAAAATGCCCCAATGGCTGTGCCGTTGGCCTTTACTACGGACATTGTGCGTAAAGTTCGGTTAATATAACTTCTTTGTTACAATGCAACAGTTCCGCAACTATTCATTGTGACTATCTGTAAAGTATAAATGTGATGCCTTTATCGAAGCTATACCGACCAGTTTCCAGAGGTTTTTTCCAAGGCTTACCAGCGTTTCCCCCATCTATCGAGCGATTAGCATTGCGCGAAACATTATCATCATCGTCCAATCTCGGGCTCGCGCTTGTAGAGACTACTGGATGAGCATCGTCTTCTCGTCTAGTGTCAATGAAGCGTTCATCTTCCACTTCGGTAACTAATGGGAAACCAACACTTGCATTAACGTACAGATAGTATGATTTCCTTAGTCCTTTGGCACATGACGTGCTACAAGCTTTTTACGGTATAACGATGACAGGCAGTTAGACAAGTCATGGCTCTGCTGTTTCGGATTGTATGCGCATTGTGCACGCTCAAGACTACTCATCGTTGCCAAAATTAGGAAGAATCTATGAGCTCCAGTATATTATTTGACCGGATTTTTTCAAAAGCCTCCAACGATATTGATTTGATCGCCGCACTAAAACAACGAGATACTACGTTACTGCGGATTTTACCGTTACTGTTGTTTAGAGAACTGTCAATACCGCTTTCTAGAATCTCTGTCTCGGTATAAATGCTTCGGATTACGAAGGACAATCATCCAAGTTAAAATGTGTCTAGCCGGCATTGTACCGTTCGATAGAAGCTTTCGTTTCCATGTGTAAACTGCGCAAACAGGTCTCATGCGAGTGGTCTTTACGTGGTTTTGCAGATTTTAATATTTAGGGAAAAGATAACACTTCGTATAATTTTCACTGTAGATCCAATATTAACTTCAATATGATAAATTTCTGTGGAACAAATTCTGATGTAATTCTTGTAATTCCTAAATCGCTAACACAGTTTTCCGTACAGATACAGTTACTATGCTGATTTTCCTCTACAGTTGTTTGCAAAATTTAACTAGCAAACATTTTTGCCAGGTGTTAGGAATAAATACGCGCCCCATAATAATAAAGTCTACCAAATCTGGTAAGTACGGGGCCGTTCTTTATTCCGTACCCCCTATAAACAACAAAAAGTTATGAATTGTCAGAAGTATTCATGCGGAAGTAGTAGCTGCCTTTGAACTATGGCGCAAGATTACGATCTAATAAATCTAAATCTGGGTCTCGACAGTCATAGACGGCTGTACCAAAGATTGATGTTAGGGATTTGTCGCATACAGCACAAGTTCATGTTTACCTGAAAATATTTAACTTGAAAAATTCTAAAATTTTTGCTGTGCGTACAAAATAAGAAATGGCCCGCAATCCCCAGATTTCTAAACTAGATTAATTAGTGCAGAGAGCGAATTTGTTTCTTACTCCGGAGTGAAACTGTTTACTTGTAAATGTGATTCTCCTTACAGTTACATTTCTAATATTATTGTAATATTTTCTGTCGGTAGTTTCTGTTCTGACCATGAGTGCACTTGGTGATGGGGCGTCTCGGCCGCTCCCGATTTTCCACTTGGCCGTGCCGGGGCGCGTTAACACTGGCATTCACCCAGTTCACCTCGATCGGATGAGGTTTCGTCACCTCCGCTGCTCGGATGTAAATGGGGAACGTTTCAGGCTCGTGCAGTGGGCCGCGTTTCATCCCGTCCGGCCCCGTGGCGAAAAAATGATTATGGGCCCCATCCCGCAACACAAAGTCGAAGCTATCGCGACTGGCCGGGCCGTTATCATGCTCATAGATGACCCGTTTACTCAGAATGTCCTGCATCGTGAAGGCACTGGCAATCTCCGTGCCGTTGTCTTGTTGTAGTTTGAGGACGCCGTGACGTGGCGTCTCAGTGATGTCGAAGGTCAGCTGGGTGGGCGGGACGTGGCCTTTGCCTTGCAGTTTCAGGGAGTCGAGAATGTCGCTTTCGCCTTGGTCGACAATTAGCGAGGTATATGTGGCCACCGGGGCGTTGTCCTTCTTCGGGACGATGATGATGCGGAACACATCCTCGCGGTAGTTGTCCCCGTCGCTCACCTGGACAGCGAATGAAATAATTATGATAACATTACCAATTAAGACAGATTTCGTTAAGAAGCGCCTTTCTCCACCAAATTACTCCTAATCGAAACAAATGAAGTGAGACATTAACCGAAAGGATTAAATGAGAACTAAGAAATATAACTACTGTTTACAAGGGCAAACACTGGCGATCTTTCGATGTCAAAAACTTTTTGGTTTAATCGGATGTGCAGGCGCAGTCCCCATAATTAACTGTAAGCAACGTTGAAGACAACTTTGCCGACAATCTAGTCCTAACACAGGTCACTCGTAACGCGTACGATCTCAGAACCCAAATACGAACTCGAACCGCGATAGTTAGTAAACTACGAAGCCGACGTAGTTTATGAAACCACGAAATGTCAAAGAACGAATTCGGTTACGAGAGCACTACATGCGTCGCACTGATCGTAAATAGTTTCTATACATTTTTCACACAAAAATGCTTATAAAGGACTGTTAGTCGAAAAAGAAAACATGCCATGATTAGTGGTACGTAGGTTCAGATTTTCATCTCATATTAAAAGTACAAAGGTAAAACAGCGTCGATGATGTCCATCAATCAACTATACCTTGAAGCGAAACTTGTCGATACAATTCCACGTCTTTGATGTGTATCTGTACCGGATAAGCTTGTTGTTCAGATCTTCCTGCCAAAACTCTGTAATCTGCACCTCGGGCTGGTCCACCCGTTCCAAACGTCCCAGCTTCGTCGGCCCGGTCACGGTATACTTTAACTGGTCCGGTCTGTTACTAGCCGTGTACTCTAGCTCGTTGCTGGTAATGAGCTTGTGGCCCTTTTCCGAAACGGTCAGTCCCTCGTTCCTAAGTTTTTCCGGCTGGGTACAGTTTCCCTTTACTGCAATCTCCAGTTGTTGCTTGGGTTGGATGTTGCTTTTGAAATCGGACAAGTTGGAAACAAGTCCGGCCGCAGTGGCCGGGTTAAAACAACTGTTTTGGTAGTGTGGTGGGCGGTTGTCGAAGTCGTCCCGAACGAATAATTTGATGGGGGATCCGGAGCGCAGTTCTACAAAAATCAGCAAAGCTTTCCATGCCAACAACAGCCGCTGTCCGTGATAATAGTTATGTGCAGTTTCTGCATTCGGTGATTTTAACAGCCGCAAGTCACGTCCGTCCACGTTGCTCGCACTTGCATTCATGCCATCACACATTAATTATCTTTATTCACACGAATAACGGTTGTCCACAAATTTCAGATAACTGTAGGTGTCACGAAAGTACGTAATGGACTATCATTAACACTGCGCCTTATGATCTTCTGGCTTTTTGCAAGATACCGACATGAGGATGGATGTGGATTCTTATCAGCGGCCCTCCGGCGAGCAACCGCTCTGAAACGCTTACAGTTTGGTTTTGTGCTGGCTCTTTTTTGTAGTCTTTATAAACTACGAAAAATCTGACAGGTTGACAGACAATGGATTGGCCAATCCTACATGCAAGGTGCCTGTGCGGTTAACTGTTAACGGTTGATGGAATTTGGAAGACCAAAACAAAACGTTGCAGCCCCAGAGCACACGAACTGTTCGATTTCGCTGGCACACTGAAGTTTTCATTAGTGACCATGCGCGTTGCTGACTACCACATACCAGCAAACTCTGTTCTGCAATTGCTTCTCGTTATTTAAAAAGTCCATGCTGCAGTTATCGCAAGACGCTTGAGCACGCGCATATGCTTACCGGAAAGAGGCGTTCTCGTTTTTAAGCACAGCTACGCTAAGCCGATAGCGCTGGTTTTGATTGTCAGAAAATGCCTGCCCCTGACTAGTTCAGGACATCCGACACTCTGTCTGTAGAATACCTCACTTAGACATGAAAGTTTGGCTTGTGATACAGTATATTTGTATGCACCCTAATAAAGCAAAGCCATATAGGGCAAGCACTTTTAAACAAAGTAGGTTATTTGAATAGAGCAACCAACATTCGTGACTCCCGCACATCGCTGCTGCTCTAATTTTTTATCACATTAATTGTTTACGGAGCAAGTCAGCAACTGGTGGTGACTACAGCAGAGCTCATTGTGATTGTCAAGCGCAAACTTGAATATTGTCTGGTTTGGAGGGACCTACAGGGTGTACTCGTACACACCATGTGTGTGAATTGAACTGATTGTTAAAAATATTCATGCATAAATAAAACGTTATGACGCATGTAGCTCAAGATTGTTTATTATGATAGTCTACCGAGTCACTGACTCTAATACTACAAGTCACCAACTCTAATACCACGCAAAGTACGGTAGCTGTACTGTCTGTGCGGCTCTGCAAAAGTATGTAAACCTACGCGCAGCTCTAGCGTAATCAGTCTGCGTTCACTATCGACAGCATAAATGCCGGAAGAGGGCATGTGCGCACTTTGTAACCGTAATCAAGACAGAGTCACAAACGCCGTGACAAAGATGGGAGAGGCAGCCTGGCAATGCGGCTGAAAAACATCCTGCACCAAATGGAACGCAACGGAGATAAAAGTTCTGAGCGTAGTACAGATACATTTGCGTGTTTTGGAAAGGCATGGCTTATTAGTGTCATTCTTAACTGAAGAAATTATATTCTTCTGATCGACCGAAGCGGAGCGAAAGTCCTCTATACTCAACTCAGATGGGTTTCGATGTCTGTCCGTCCTTCGGTCTGTCTGTCGGTCGGTCGGTCACTATTTTTATTATTTTATTAATAAAATATGATATTTGTTCTTATTATTCTTTATTAACATTTTTTATTTATCCATTTTGCTTATTGAAATTTACTTTCTACTGGAATTTGTTATTTCTCTAAAGTGTGTAAAATTTATCTAATGTATTAATTTAAATGCATTATTTTCGGAAGTCAGCCCACGTGCTTTTCGCCTAACGAAAGCTGTTTGTCAAATTTTAAACAGAGTATTTTTCGTAGCTGGCCAAGCTTGCTCGGACTTGGAGTCTATTGTATTAAACGCCTGTTCTGCACGGCCGCAATTAACAAAAACATTTTCGTGTTCTTCTGGTCTGCAACTTTGCCGAAAATATTAAGCAATAGTGAAAAAATAGTAAATAGTAAGCAATACCCAAAATTGCATGGTAAGCAAATAGTCGGATTTATGGAAATATAGTAAGTAAACCAGTCATGTCGAACAGTAATTTTAAGTAAGCGGTCAGAAGAGTTTTACTACCCAACACTAGTTTTAAATTGCTTTAACTCATGTTGCCCTATGTACGGACTTCCTTCGCTTCGGTCATTCAGTGCCCGCAATCAGCGAGTGCACTTTCGTAGTAGCTCTATGATCTCCTGTGCTGTTGGTAAATAATATTAATGTATACTTCGTTGTTAAACCACATATAAATTCCCGTGCTGCTAAATGTCAGGACTAGCAGAAAATGGGTTAGCTGTCTCATCTCGCAAAAATAATAATACCAACAATCCTAAGTTCCTAACAATAATGTAACACATTGCCTTGGCCTGTAAGGAAGTTACGCAATACCCATTAAGGCACATAAAGTGACGCTGTCTCATGTGATAGCGTCAGAGCTAATTGTAAAGTGTACGTACCGTGTTTTATTGATCACACTCTTAGTCTATAACATTTATTATACAGTAGATCATCGGTGGCAGTGCATTCGTATGACAGTTTCGCTGGCATTACATCGAGTCATGCTCGTTTTCGTGTTCGTGGGGAGCCTGAAACCTCTCCGCTAGTCCCGCCAGGCCCAAATCGCCAAAAAATCCCCAAAACGGTCGCATTTGAAAAGTGTTTAAAAACTTTCCCGCCAAGACAAAAAATCTTCCTCAAACAATGGGGCAAAACGCCACCAAAATCAAAAATTGGTTGCTCACGTCATTCCGGGAACGCCTGGTCAAATGGAGTGAATTTTTTCAGGCCAGCCCCTCCCCTTCCTCGAGCTGCCACTGGTTGTACGCTAACGATAAGTATTTCTTGGGTAATACTTGTTATTAACGTTGAGTGGGTTCTTTTTTATCAAATTTTCTGTAAACAGAAGGTTCCTGGACTTACCACCTTTCATCTCATCTGACGTGGAAAGAGAGATAGTTGGCGGCTCATCTTTGTCAGATCTTGAGTCCATGCTTATACGGACTGTTGCACGAGCTTCGTCCTCTCACCGACTGCTCGCAATAATTATGTCCGTTAATACCAAGGAAGAGTTTCAACTTGGTAGCAGATATCTTTCGCCTATCGGTTCGGAAGTGAAACGCTACATAACTGAATTTGATGGACTGATATTACAGACACGTCCATGTATAAATATCGGACTGTGCTAACGAAAGATGCTTATCAGTGCTTATACACTGCAGTGAGCAGGTTCAACGCAACAACGCTCAAGGCGACGCTTTTTTGTTGCACCAAGGTTATTTATACATTGAATCGTCACCAATAAGTACCGAGCAAGTAATGGCTTAGGTATTTTTGGCTTGTGCTGTATGAACACGTATTCTGTATGAGGCACACATAACTACCAGCGTCTAAGATGTAGCGCACGAAGACATCTGACCGGGTTTCTTACCACCCTCGCACTGCAGACTGTTTGAGTGTGCTTGCTGTAGTTGTAGTTATTCGAAACAAATGAACTCTGATGATGTTAATGTGAAAATAATGTGATGTCAAACGATGTTCTTCTGAAATAAGATTAATGGTGTGATCATGTTGACTAAATAGCTGCGGTGTTCTAGATACTTGTGTGTGGATATGCAATCCAAAACAGTTAAAAAGTCGGGGCACGAAATTTACAGAATACTGTACACTCCATAGTCGCGGAACTAACACTGAAGCAGAAAGACTGGAGGTTTTGCTAATACTGCATGTACCAATAGGATACTGTAATAGTATTATGGTACGTGGGTATCTCGTGGTTATTGATATTATTTCGCCAGATATCGCACCATTCTTATCGTACAGTAGGTCGGGGGCAGGTATTAACTATTTTTTCAAGGAAATGTTCGTGTATTACTTGGTGCATTCCTTCGAGAGCAGTTCATGGGTGAAATATGACGTTTATAAACAACCGAAAATGCACTTCAGTATGATTTTCTGAAATTACTTGGAGCCGGCTAATTAGCTAGAGCCTAGATGCACATGCCCACTCAAGACAGTCTACTGTCCGCCCTCTGCAATTTCCCACTAAGTTTCGATCTACAATTGCATGCTGCGTGCAGCTTAGCCGCCACTATTTCCAATAAACTACATGCTAGATCTTTGCATAACAGTGAAATTGTAAAAATATTCATGTTGCGTTGAAAATAATAACTAATACTGACCTTTTATGTACTACTATGTTTTATGTACGTAACCGGCAATAAAAATTTTAGCCACAAGTCTCGCTCACGGTTTTTAAACAGTAGCAAGAGTTGCCTGCGATATAATCATTATCGTTTTCGGTATAGTTCACGTCACCGTGGTTGTGTTACTTTTACATTTTTATTAAATACATCTTATAAAATACAATATTATTCGTCAAAGATACCGATACGGTATTGATATGTGTATATATTTTTTAGTTTGTTTTAAATTTAATAGCAACTGGAGCGAAAATAAAAATTCATAAAACTGTTAATTCCAAAGGAAATTATTTCTAGCCGACGTTGCCCATAAGTATCTCATTCATAAACATAAATATGTTGACAATTTTTGTATTAATGCTGGGCTGATAATAATAATTAAACAATATTGTGTGTAGCAATAAATGTTTTCATGACAATTATTTTTTGCTTTTGTAAATAAGTTTGTGAATGATTTTGACTTGATTCACGGAAAACTTCTAATTAACTGGTTGTGAACTTTTGTTGTCTGTGAAGCATGTTACATTTTTATTACACTTTTATTAATTTTCATGTAATTGTACTCAAACAAATAGTTGGCTTCTCCTGTTTATGTCCTCAGTTCATTTTATTTACAAGCTGTTCCTAAACTACAAACTTAATCGATTCCTTTAAATTTATATTTCCAATGCTCGTTTTTGATTCGCATGTAACTCATGGTGCTGCATTTTTACAGACCTGCGTTTTTTAGTAATAATGGAGGGTCTTCTTACCTACATGTTTGTGAATGATCTGTTTTATTCGTAATTGTATTTTTAAGCATACCTTTTTTTGCTTTTTGATCATGCTTTAGCAGCTAGTGAATGTTATGCTACAGCTACATTGTGCAGATATGGTACTTAAACATAGCAATCTCATAAAGGTTAGAAGTTAGAATTAAGCAATGACCTGTACAATATCTGCACAGGGAGTTATCCTGGGTCTACACTTTCTGGAGTCCGTTAAACTGCTCCTTGTTTGATGGCGAGTGCAGCTAAATAAGTGGCGAACAGCGGGAGAAAATTAATCACGTGAGATAAAAACAGATTCCATGCAATTCCAACAAACGCTAGGGTCCATTCTGCTTCTATTAGCATCAGCGTACGATGTGACCGGTACTACCTAATGTCAAGAGCCAAAAATCTTAAAAATTCCAGATTAACTAGGTAGTCCGCAAAAGAACGAGAGCTTGAGCGATGAAGAGGATCAAAGCTGAGCGGAAAAGTGAAGCTAGGCTCAAAGCGGAATCATACAAAAGAAATACCGAAACAAATCATGCATGCCAGATCGTCTGGATAAGTTGTTGTCACTTTTAAGTTTTATACGGGTCTACGTGTGTAGCCAGTCGGCTATGGAACTCCATGTCCGTACATTTCTATTATTTCTAGATCCGCATAGCTTTCCCTGCAAAAATGTTTACAAAATGTTTAATTAGCACGAAAACTGCGGCCTGCCGGTAACAATTGCAGTCGTGTTTCAGATGACCAGATTTGAGGCAGATCAGAATTTCCTACGAACCACTATGATTATGGATTTACTGCGCTTCTCAACTGGCACCAGTACGCCACCGTATACCGTTTACAGCTGTCCGAAGATAAACTACCAGAGTTTATTAATGAAATTAACATTGTACGAACAGTTAAAAACCCACGAAAAAGTAATATAAATTAAAAAACAAAAGCCACAGCTCCCCGCTCAGAAACGCATAATCCCTAATACACTCTGTACAAAAAGAGAAGAACCGTAATAAAAATCCGTAAAATTTATAAAAATTATGGACAAACTGTACGTACAAACACAATCGCAACCTCAATACTACAATGTCATGTACGTGTACAGAAAACCATCCGCCGACCTAAACGGAAAAGCGATAATCACACAAATCCAGATCACACAACCACTGAGATTGGAAACCAAATACAAACAAGACCAAATACAACCGATTTATTGAATTTAACAAGACCATACAACAAATCGCTGTCAACACTCAGGTATTCTGCCACGTATTCTGATTATCCACATTCTTAGGATTCCCTTCGGTTCCGTTGCTGGAATATAAACCAAGCTTGTCGTAGCCGAAGTCGAGGTTGCTCAAGTCTGCCACAAAGCGGAGACCACAATGGTGCACTGTACACACAAACGAGTACAGCCGAGTCCTGCAAAGCCGACTAGATGCGGGATCCGCAAAAGCTCCGCAATGGGAAAAAGAAACTTTTTCGTATTTTTGATCGGAAATAGCAGATTCTTCGGAAAGATTTAAATCTGAGTTTTCGAACCAGTCCCGTTTTCGAACCATTCCAGTACTGCAACCGTGAAAAGTATTTGTGTGGTTGTTTTGGGCAGTTTACCGTTGCACGTTGCACGTTGTTCGTAACAGTGTCAACGACCCTGGTTGTTTGTGTTCGCGTCTTTGGTTCTGGATTTCAAGATTCGATAATATAAAACACGCCATCTGAAAAGTTCTCCTTGTGGGAATATAAAATGTAATGCTCAGTAAAGCAGAGCAACCCAGAAACATCAGCGAAGGAGATTATCGGAAACGTAATAATCGCATCGCCTATCACTCGTCGTGTCTGCGTCTTACAACTGTTAGATCTAGACATTCTTCAGAATATTAATATCCAGAATTATTAGCACCCTTTCGGTAAGCAGCTCAATATGATATCTGTCGCTTGGCTGTTTTCTTTAGATCGAGCTGGCAGTTTGCAGTTCGTGCTGTTATTCGCAATATAGCGGAGTTACGTATGACATCGAGAGGGGCGTTGCCCCGTTGCGGAAAGACAATAAATCATCATTATTGTAATAACGTTTTCAGCAGACAGACACGGAAGGGATACCACACTTAAGCCTTTACTTAACGTCCGGTGCATTAGTTACGCACCCGCGCTCTGAAAAGCTGAGCAGACAGGCACCTTATGATCTGCCGGTAAACACGGGTTTCTGTGCATCATTCATCAACATCTCAGCTGAATTACCTCTTATATACACGATGCGCATGCCCCGAGGCGTATTGCACAACTGTCGTTGCCAGAATCTGATGGTCGTCTTCTTCATGTGGAGCTATACTGATACAGTTCGTCTATCAGCAAAACAGTGTATCTTTCTTCTCTTATTACACAAATTTTTGCAAACTATTCAGCAAAAAATGTCCAACCTCTCAAACATTACCTTTTCGTCCGCTATCCCTGAGGCTCCTTTTCCCGTCCTTTACTCCTGGATCACAATCGCGTCGGTAATCAGTCAGACAGGCACAACGACCAGTATCGCTTTAATTATCGTTGTCCTCAGTCAAACTTTCCAAAAACTCCGCAGCAGCCTTTTAATATGCCATCTGCTCTTCGTTGATCTTTTGAATGTTGCAGCATTCTCCCCATTGGACAACGCCGCCATTCTAACCACCCAGTTCGGATACGATCGTCTAATAAACTGCCGGTTTCTTGCCTACTTCAGAACGACGAATATTAGCACGGCATATTGGACATCGGCCGTTTTAGCATGGAACCGTTTCGCCGCGAGCTATTACCCGCATCGATATACCGAAATCTTTAGCGTTCAGAACACGGTTCTTTCGATGATTTCTTGTTGGATAATTTCTGGTTCTTTGAACAGCTTAATTGTGGTAAACATTGCCGGTCATTTTTATCATTCGGGACATTGTACTGAGTCTCCATTTATCTCTCCGCTGTACGATTTCATCAACGTCATGTCTGGGCCGTTCCCTCTAGCAGTGCAAGGGATTGGACATGTGTTGGTTGCGGTGAAGCTGTGGAAACGCGGCCATGTGCACGCAGAGAATCAAGAGATTAATGAGAACAAAAACGTCAGATTATGCTGAGCAAGCTGTTGATTGTGACGTATGTGTGGAATTTGGTGTGTTTTATGCCGGCGCCGATCTTTCATACAGCCTTTCCGGGATTCTGGACTGGACATGAGACCTGGTTGTTGTGTTTGCGGACGCTTGAGTTGTGTGGATTCGGTGGAACGCCGGTAGGAGACCGCTGCTAACACCATACATTTTCTTTCTCGTTTCTGCTTCCTCTGTGGATTCGTGGAACCAGACACGTCCACGGTTTTTCCGGTAGTTGAGAGTACAGTTTATCTACCAAAAACAGTTGGTCGCATTAATGAAAACTGCACAATAGTCTTGTACTTACGCGAAGACTGCGAAACGTATGGACAGTGGGCACACTGTGTGCCGCACACATATTTACGTGCAGAGTTTTCTTTTGCCTAACGTTGTGGTCTTGTAGGAATGCCGACTGGAAGTTTTTTTCTTTAGTATCACTTTAAATGTGACCTCTATGCGATAGCCTGTTGGTAACTGGAATTAAAAATTTACATGTCTTTAAATGTCGGCGTTATGGGATAGCTATCACATACAAGCTACGTCATGTGGGTGAAGGGATATCGATCGCTCCCGATGTAAGAGCCAAGTGCCGGCATGTTCGGGAGCGATCGGGAATACGAGCTAATGCGCAATGCTATCGATTGTTCAGCGCACGCGACTGAATATTCTAGAGAGGATGATGACATCAAAATTATATAAGCTTTGATAGAACCTGAATGAGAGCTTACCTGTTCAGAAGTGGCTCAATCCGTACACAAGTTTAGAACCGTTTCCACTGTCGCGTTCCGTACTAACCACTACGTTGCCGCGACAGGCAATGGCCTGTCGCGGCAACATAAT